>JAFIRS010004900.1:0-71396 GCA_018342105.1 Gonioctena quinquepunctata
TTATTTTTATTGGAATTTTTAGTTTATATCCACAAAATGGCATGAAAGGCTCGACTTTGCAAATAGTTATCACGAATCGAAAGAAATCATCTAAGTAGATATTAATACACAATTGTTCATCAAAAACATGTTGATTGCACGATATTTTCCTAGATAATTAAGAAATGGCTTTGATAATGAAACTTCAACAAATTAAGAGTACTTATCTTCAGTTTTTCGCAAAAATTATTTCAGACCTTAACTCTTATCCAAGTGGAGTATTATGAATTTGAGGTTGGGTTTGTTTGTCAGTTGATCTGTCAAAACAATCATATGCAAGTAAGTATGGTAACATATCAGTGAATCCACGACATCGATTCGATCAAAAAATATGATGAATGAAAAAATGGAGTTATCGGTCTCATTCTGACTCACCCGTACTATGTTTCCGATTCTCCCAACATTAAAAAATGTTCAGGAGGTTGACACATATTCCGAAATTAGCATTATGCGATTATTGCACGTAGGAAATTATGTCTCTACTATTATGTACCATGAAGATAAACAATTTCATCAAAACTTCGTTTGAATAGTTATTGCCTTCCATTTTGATTATGTTCTGATAAAATTTTCAGTAATGAACGCGCAAACGTTTTATTATTGATGCACTAATTGTTGACGTATTCCATGACATTTAATACAAAATATGGCAAAATAATCCGATATTTATAGAAACTTTTATTTCGGAAACCATACTATTTAGGTATAGGAACCTGATACATCCTTTGAAAGGAACTTTAATTGTCTTTCAGGATATTCGATAATATACTCTTCACCATTTTTGTATCTACCGGAAAAAATCACAATTTTTGAGCGAGCCTTTATAATGGAGAACGAATTCCCTTAGACACAGAACATTGGTAAACTACACCCATCATTTCGGCTTTGTACGAGTTCAAATTCCGCAGTAATAAACATTTAATTGAAGCTGTTTATCATCGTAAAGTAATAACAAAGCAAAAAATATACAGGGTGTCTCACTTAAAATATCAAAGTTGTTGCTACTTTTCAATACAAGCGACAACGCTGCAGCGCTGAAAATATTTTAGATCGACAGAATTAATTACCCAATAAACCAAATTTTCAAAATTATCCTGTATCCCGTTCTCCAGAAACGTCTAATTGGCCATCGAGTTTGGGACACCCTGTATGTACTAGGACAATTTGCAATGCATCCTCAATTTTCGTTGCGAAAAGCTGCAAGGGAAACATGCATTTGTCATAAATCGGTGCGGAAAGTCCTGAAGCATTATACGTTTTTTCTGTATATAATGAAAATTTTGCAAGAACTAGGTGATGATGACCCTGATAGAAAAAAGTTGAATAAAATTGTTTTCAACTTGTCTGTAGGGACGATCACATACTTTTGAGACGAAAAATTGATAAGTATATTGATTTTTCAGAAGCATTTTTATTTTTGTCGAGTGCCTATGGCGTGACGGTTTAATATTACCAAAACCACTAATTGTAAAAAAAGTATTTTTTTTAAATGACATTTTTTAGACATTCCTTTAGATTCCAATTTCCACGACAAATCCATAGATGGTTTCGAATCGAAAATCGGATGGATAACAATCCTAATACAATAATTATTTGTCGAAAAATTATGAGGAAATTGGGGTATATCGCTCATTAAGTATGCTGTGGATACAAACATTTCAAGAGCACCTTCAGTCTCTGTATAATAATACATTTTTCGATTCTGCAAACTCCTCCAAGTAGGTCTACTCAGTTTCAGAAACGAATAATGCTCATTCAATTTTCCAGATTCATTCCCATTCTCATCACAGAATTCTCATTGTGTGGTAAAAAATCAAAAGTGTGCTATGGAAACAAAAATAACTTTGACAAGTAAGAATTCAGTGTTCATCTTTAACCTAATAAGTTCGTATACCTAGTGTGCTTTAGATCATTTAATTTTTCAACAAACATGCATACAAGAGATGAAAAAGTGGACATGGTATTCATTTATGGCGTGTTTTGACCGGTTCAGTTACTTTTGTATATATTTCTAAAGGAATATATATCGTTCGTTGTATATTAGGTTTGTTTTGGTTCGCAGTCAGAATGGTTCTGAATCGGTTCAAAGCAGTAAGACAGTCGTGGCATGGAAAACTTCGTGCGAGCCCACTCTGAATATACGAGTGTGCGACTGTTTTGAACGGTTCAGAATCGCTAGAACTGCGAACCAAAACAAGCCCATAGTTCCGTGCTTTTTAAGTGAATTAACTCATAGTGCATTATTGCGCATGTCACATGTCTGTGCAGAAAACAAAGAAAACATTCATTCCAAGTTTCGGTACTGGTAAACAGCCTTTTAGTAATAAAAGTGTGTGCGAATTTCTTACCGCGAAAATAGTTATATCGGACTAGCAACAACAACAAATTCGTTCATTTGAATGGCATTCAATTGCAATGGTCAGCATAACCTCCATTCAATTCCTTCTTGCCCTCCCAATTGGTTGAACCCCTTGGGCTGAGACGAAGTAGAGTTCCCGAACATTCAGGTAAGCGAATTTTGACCGTTGATACCTATTTATTGACAGTCCACGTGTGTTTATCCAAATCCGGAAAACATTAACGTTTCACGCAACTTCGTAGGCTGAAAAGTATCCCAACAGATATCATCCATGTTTTCAATATTTCTCCGTTGTAGAGAAACAACTCGGACAAGAAACTCCCAATATGAACTTTATAATTAATGAGGTGACGGAAATCAATGTTTTAGCATTTGTAGTGAATTTACCGCTTCTACTAGGGAAATAAATTATGAGTCATGAGTCATGAGTCAGCAAGGAAGATTTTGAAAAAGCATAGGTACAGGTCGTTCAAGTATCAGGTGCACCAGCATTTGTATGAAAATGATAATCGAATTGTGATTGGTTACTTCAGAACAATATTGCTAATCCTAAACAATGGAATGTTTAAGAGACAAAACTGCAGATATTGGGCACAACAAAATCGCATTTAATGAAGGAAAGCAATGTTTAAGAAAGATTTGCAGTAACCGTACCGGTGTGAAGTTAGCCACATCCACAGGTATAAGAAAAAAGTTAGGACAATACATTTTCAGCTTTTACAAAAGGAATTACGCGAAAAAAATTAACCAAATCAAGCAATTCAATCACAATAATATCATCCCTTTAGAGTACCGCATTCTGCTATTAGGATGTGTTTCATGAAGGAAAAATAAATCGAACGACATCCCCCTTATAGTTGTCAGCCCTTCAGAGGGTGGTAGGGGGAGTTGTTTCTAGGAAATAATTCAATTACTTTCCCAAATTAAAGAGTACCGCAATCTGCCCTTAGGATGTGTTTCTTGAAGGTGAAATAAATCGAATGACATCCCACCTATAGTTTGTCAGCCCGTCAGAGGGGTGGTAGAGGAGGTAGTTTCTGGAAAATAATTCAATAACTTTCCTGCTTTAAGGATATGTTTCATGGAAGAAAAATAAATCGGACGACAACCCCCCTATAGTTTGTCAGCCCTTCAGAGGTTGGTAGAGGGGGTAGTTTCTAGGAAATAAATCAATAACATTCCCAAATTAAAGAGTACCGCATTCTGAATATCTTTCCCATTTAAAAACCCCCCTTTGGCCTTGGGGGAATTACTCTCTAGTTTTAGTGTTCTTGATTATTCAAACCTCTGTTTGTATCTAGATGGCGCATAAAGTCATTCAAAGAAAGTTACACGTGTGGTGGGGTGAGGCTTGTAAGGACCATTAATGATAAATTTCAAAATTAATTTATCTTTTTTTTTACATTTGCAAAGGAAGTATATTTTTATATGTAGAAAAGGTACATGGAGTCTCAATGTTATCAATAAAAATTTACATATTTTGTGAGATACTTTAAGATGGGCGTGGACTGACAGGCCTCACCCGTCCGCTGCTGGAGGGTTATAAAGTTCGCGTGACAATTCATGCTGACACCGTAAATTAACTAATATTCAAATTTCTTCAAGAAATACATCCTAAAAATAGAATTCATTCAATTTGGGAAAGTTATTGAATTATTTTCCAGAAACTACCCCCTCTACCACCTCTCTGAAGGGCTGACAAACTATAGGGGGGATGTCATTCGATTTATTTTGCCTTCAAGAAACATCCTAATGGCAGAATGCGATACTCTTTAATTTGGGAAAGTTTTTGAATTATTTTCCAGAAACTACCACCCTCTGAAGGCCTGACAAACTATAGGTGGCATGTCATTCGATTTATTTTTCCTTCATGAAACACATCCTGAAGCAGAATGCGGTACTCTTTAATTTAGGAAGTTATTGCATTATTTTCCAGAAACTACCCCTCTACCACCTCTCTGAAGGGCTGACAAACTATAGGGGGGATGTCATTCGATTTATTTTCCCTTCAAGAAACACATCCTAAAGGCAGAATGCGGTACTCTTTAAATTTTTTCTCTTCAAGAAACACATCCTAAAAGCAGAATGCGGTACTCTTTAATTTAGGAATTTATTGAATTATTTTCCAAGAAACTACCCCCACTACCACCCTCTGAAGGCCTGACAAACTATAGGAGGGATGTCATTCGATTTATTTTTCCTTCATGAAACACATCCTGAAAGCAGATAGCGGTACTTTTCATTTAGGCGAGTTATTGCATTATTTTCCAGAAAATACCCCCTCTACCACCTCTCTGAAGGGCTGACAAACTATAGGGGGGATGTCATTCGATTTATTTTTCCTTCATGAAACACATCCTGGAAGCAGAATGCGGTACTTTTTCATTTAGGAAAGTTATTGAATTATTTTCCAGAAACTACCCCCATATCACCCTCTACTAATGGCCTGACTAACGGAAAAGGGGTGTAGTAAAGGGGGTGGGATGATATTATTGTGATTAAATTGCTTGATTTGATTAATTTTTTTCGCGTAATTACTTTGGTAAAAGCTGAAAATGTATTGACCTAACTTTTTTCTTCGATTATACTTGTGGATGTGGCTAACTTCACCCCGGTAGTAAACGTATGGTCCAGTACAATCGTAAGTAAAATAATTGACAGGGAAAAGGTATTTAGAATTCCTTCGGAATGATACTGAGGAGTTTCAAATGGACTTAGTATTTCTAATCCCAATTGGACCGACATAAAAAGTTTCGAGGAGGAATTCTCTTCCACACGACAGAACTTTGTTATGATTGTACCAGGAACGCTTTGAAAGTAAAAACACTGGTAGTATATAAATTTCCCGTTTGCCGGGCAGTGGATATGAACACTCCTCGTAGGGCTCTCATTTTTATTGCCATTCCAATTGGGATTAGAATAACTATACCACTTGCTAATTCTGAAGTGATGTATTTTCAACAAGATGGAGCTTTGGCTCATAATACCATCCACGTCATGAACTATTTAATGAACCGGTTTAATGAGCGAGTGATTGCAACGAATGATCTTGTACGTTGACCTGCCCGATCACCTGATCTCAATATTCTAGACTTTTTTGTGTGGGGTTATGTGAAAGAACGAGTGTTTTAAACCATAAATCCCGCTATGTTGCGAAATGTGATGCGAAACTACCCCCTTAGATAGATAGATCCAGAAAATGTCAGAAGGTTGGTGGAATGCACTTCGAACATTTAATTCCTTTCAACTAATCCTGGTATTATGGGTAGTTTTTTTTTGTTGGGATGGATTATGAACTTTTGTCATGTGAAAATTGATGTTTTTTAATTTAGTTCCATTCAATTTTGTATCGACAGCATACTTGATGAGCGATATACCTACTCCAATTTCCTCATAATCTTCTGTCGGGGGGTCCATGTCGAGGCCAAATGATTCAAGTATCGCGTAAACGGATACGTAAAAAAATGGTAGAAGTAGTCCATATTGCTCTCAAAGTGGATAGGCAAATAGAAAATAGAATCAATGGGAGGGGGAACTCCAAGTCAACAATATTCATAGTTTACTTCATTTCGAAAGGGTAAGCATTTCGGAAGTTTATACTTCCATCATCGGTACGAATACAAAGAGTTCAACAAATGGTCACCATAAATAAAATAATAAACAAATGGACTAATGACATATTTTGTCATCTGCACTTTATATATTTATTATTATATTATCTCCTAATTTGTGTATAACGATGAGAATAAAAAAAGGAAAACGGGAAAACAAAAGTCATCGAATTCATACTATTACTACTAGTACTATGCCTCGTATTAATACGATGGCTTTGTTTTCTCCTTTTTATTCTCAGTTGTGATATCACAATAATTTGACAGATTTTCGAAAACTTGTAGACACAATGGACACGAGAGCCCGATGGGCTCGAGTGGCTATTGCCAAGTAGCAACAAGTTTGAGAAAAAATCTGGAGAATTATTTTCTACTTGTTCGAACTCTCGTGTGGTATTCTGTAGATTATTTTTTATGTTACAATCATAAACACATTTCCTCGCAAAATGATGGGATGTACTAAACCGTTTTTTATTCATTATTAACTTTTTATGCGAATTGATGACAGACCTCAAATTAAAAATATACTTTGTTGAACTATATTTGGTGAAAAAAGTGGTTCTTTATCGCACTGTGCAATAAAATGTTTATTGCACTCATCTGTCATTCTACATCTGTCATTTGTGATCATGACAAACATAAACGTCAAATCGACGAAATTTTTAATACGTTTTTTATTTTCCTACACTTAGTGCCATCTGAATAAAACATTTTTTGGTTTTTGCATGAACGTAGAAAAAATATTGTATGCAACTCCAGCCCAACTCCAGTGTTTATTGCCCTCGTCGGACAACTTCACGTCGAGTGCAATAAACACTTACTTTTTGCACTTGTTGCATAAATAACTATTTCATCGCCAGTTGCGAAAAATTTTACTTTTCGCAACTGGTGATAAAAAGTTAAACATTTGATAACGTCAACGAGTTTTGAAAAGTGTCACTTTAAATGTCAAAACTAGAAACTATTTTAACTGGTTTTTCGATTTCTTTTTCAGTTTTGTAAACTAAGAGTTGAAGCTATTTGTAAGTGGAATAATTTGCTATCCAGCCAAATATCTGGCAGATTATTGATGAAGATGAAATCTCTTTATTTCGGTTATTCAATGACAAGTAAAGCAATACATATATATGTATGTATTAAATAGAACGAAAAATCTATTATGATGCAAGTTTGCCATCCTCGATTCTCGATTCCATATTTTTTCTAAGTTTTATTCAATTAATTTGGATATTTGTACCCATACTCAGAAAATGGAGATTCTGTCGCTCCTCTTCTAAAAGTAGAGTCATCGCCACAATATTCAGTTCATTATTCCAATAATAGAGGGCGGCAGATAATTAGGTATTTAATACGATATTGTTCCTGTCAATTCAACTATGTTACCATTGTTTATAGAGAACTCCTTCCTCTCTTAGCAATTGTATCACAATGGATAACTTATTTTCACAGTGAAAACAAATTAAAAGACATCATTGTTTGACAAAAATATTTCCTAATGAAGTATGTAGGCACTGTCGCTCCTCTCATCAGCATCATCGCTTCCATAACCAAAACAAGAAATCTGTAGAACATTCTGCTCATGTAGTTTGGCATCCGAATAACAGATGGCAAGAGAAATTCTCACTAGTTGTTTTTATTGTTTATCAGGATAATACAATCTAATTTAATCTGGGGATTTTATTGCTTCAAAATTTTTCAAATATTCGAAAGAGCATTTTGCCTGGAAATTTTGCCGATCGCTTTTTGCGTTCTTATTATCTGATTTGATTTTTGATAATAAGGCCGCACATTGAAGGAGGTAAATTTCCTAAAGTCAAATTGCTTGAGGGAAAATGAACAAATTTAGCGATTTCTCGCTTTACAATAATGGATAATAATTCCAAAAGTCATGCTCTATTTAAACTTTCAACAATACAATTGATTTATTCACTGGAATTTTCAATCGAAAATTCTCCCGTCAAAATATCAGCTTTTTTAAAAAAGTCGGTGGGCTTTTTGTTCGTTGAAATCTCTACTTTCTGATGGTTTAAAAAAAATATACATTACTATGGTAAATGTTCTCAGAAAATGCAAAGAAACGAAAAAAATCGAATCCGAATTTTTTTTTAATCATTATGTACAATTTTGAGCTATTTATTTAAATTTACACTTCAATTAATCGAAAAACGTAAGATTCCATGTTACATTGATAAACAAAAAAATTGCAAATCGAAATATACTTCTATAATTAACAACCAAATAAGTTAATAAAGTTAATATTTAATAAGACATCTACAAAATTTGGAGAAAGTTGTAGAATCTTCTTTAAATTATATGCGTAGATGCCTATTTATTGCTATTTTAAGATACGGACAACTATGAAATTTCTTCGGAAGATTTTACATGGTCTTATTCAAAATTTGCAAACAACAAATCCGATGGTTGGAATGGGTTCATGGAGAAGTTACATACTAATTTGACTTATCATACTTCAAAAATTATTCCTGTGCCGTTTATAAAGAATCCTCCGAGTGATTATGATACAATTTTTACATCGTTGGTAGAAGCGGCTAAACAATGCCAAAAAAAATGCTCCAATCTGGAAGAAAAAACCTACGAGGAAGTTAATGATTCAGATGAAATTGTGGATGAAGAACCAATGCAGACTGGAAATAATATTGAAGACGAAGACGGTGATGGTCTTGAAGATTTCGAAGATCTACTAGAATCGGGAAGGTTTGTCGAATCTAACGATGAAGAAATGCCATCAAAGAGACAAAAACTGATGGATAAGTGATTAGAATTCAAGATAAGGTATTTATAAATAACAAGATTAATGTATTTAAAAATATTATAATGAATAACGTAATCAGTATAAAGTATCTAAATTCAATAGTACGATTTAATTTATATATTATGAGATTTTCTATGACATAAATGTAATTAGAATTTAATAAATCAACTTTTTTACTGAAAAAAATTGCAGCATCACATTTTTTAGATGAAATTCCCTTTAAATCCTATTTTAATATTTAGAACAAATATTTTCGCATGTTTTTTGCAATTTTTTGCAAACTTCGTTTTATGGATTTGTAATTTTTTTGTTTATCAATGTAACATGGAATCTTACGTTTTTCGAGTAATTAAAGTGTAAATTTTAATAAATAGCTCAAAATTGTACATAATGATTAAAAAAATAATTTCGGATTGGAGTTTTTTTCGTTTTTTTGCATTTTCTGAGAACATTTACAATAGTAAGATTTTTTTTACCAAAAAGCCCACCGACTTTTAAAAAAAAACTGATATTTTGACGGGAGAATTTTCGATTGAAAATTAGGGTGCTTTTTCGATATTAAGTCAAAATAAGGTGAAAAAATAAATATTTTAAATAAAAAAAATTACAGTGTTTGGGACATAAAATTTCGTGACAATTTTTTTTTTGTAATAGATAAAAATAAAAAACAAAAAATTTGGTTATTTGAATTTTTCACATTTTTTCCATAGGACTTGTACCTACTTTTGCCGGAAATCAAGATAAACCGTTTTTTACCCTTAAAAACTCATCCCCTTCTACTTCCCGATGTCAGATCGCCCGTAAATTATTTTTCCTTTCATTTTTGTTATATTCTCTTCCTTTTCCAATGGGTTTCATCCTACTATTATTTTTCTTGGTTTCAAAAATTATCGACCCTGGTCTATATACCCCAAGCAGTGGCTTCTCCGTGCGGCCGTGAGCTAGACTATTAGAAAGAAATGTTAAATGTAGAATAACGAGAGTAAGAGCGAGACGGAATTATTTCCATATGTCATTGCAGTTTGTTCGTTTGTGTGTAGCATTTAGGAAACAATGTATCTTTCTCCAACTCACGTAACTTCACAGTCGTTTTCTTTCAAAAATCTTATAAATTTCATAAATGCAACTAACTTGTGGAATGAACAATCTTTTAAAATTAGTTTTGAGATTCCGCTTCGCGCTTTGAGTGATAGTTGATAAATAGAAATGATAATTCGAAATACTGGTTGTTGATACGAATAAGTGTGGATTCATGCAGCACAAAATAACAATTATCAAATAAGAAATAACAAATAACAATTATCAATTAACAAGAATTAAAATGTAGCATTCATGCACTCAAAATAACAATTAAGAAATAAAAAGTAAGCATGCGCACAAGACGGAGGGGCCGTTCAAGTATTACGTAAGCAGATTTATTACAATTATTTACCCCCCCATCCCCCTTGTCAGCAAAAGTAAGCAAAGCTCTTACCCCCTCCCCCCATGCTTACATAAACATTTTTCAATTAATGTATTGTTTTTTTTAATTATTTATGAGCAGAAGTTATAATTCTAAAAATAAGAAAATAGATTTTAAATCTATTTTCATATCCTAATAGGATAGAGATTAGATTTTACTGATACGGTATTCAACATAGAGTAAGGCACAAAAATATTGTAATCTTAAGTAATATTACGAACATAACAAACTAATTTAAAATTTTTGGCACACATATTATTCCAATTAACAGTCTTCAGTCCATGATACCCGAATCCATGATTCTAAGTTTTCGATGACATTAGATGTTTGCTGCTCAGTGTTGTGTGTCTGCTCACTTTCATCCAATTTTGGAATGTCTACGTCGTTCTCATCGAGCCATTCAACATCATGGTGCTCTAAATTTTGAATAATGCACATCAGTTCATTAGCACGACGAGCAGCTACTCTTACAGGTCTAACTTTCCTATCAGTGTGCGTGTTTACTTTTTTATGGATCTTTTCGATGTGCCGATTTAGTGACTTGACGGAAGCATGATAAAGACCGCACGTTTTGCATGTTCGACTTGATAGCCTCAATTTTACCGTCGGACAAAAATAATCGTAGGGCATTTGCAGGAAATCTTTGAGTGAAGCACTTAAGCGTAGAGCTAAATTGACTGGAAGATTAAGAAATTGCCCTCCTTCATCCAAAATCAAGTCATCAATTGTTTGTTTTACTTTTACAGGTGGTGGAAGAAACCTGTTGTCTAGTAATCTAAATAGGCCACTTCTTGGACGACAGCATTCTGTGTTTCTACATTTTACAATTTGAAGCAAGTATTGGCTTTCACGCACATGTTCTGAATACCATTTAATGTCTGGAAAATCAAAAGATCTTGTTCGCCTGCCCCAATATATTTTGCAGTAACATGATAGCCATCAATTTCCATTGAATCCATACTTCAGCTAACACATTTCCTGCAAATTCGAAATTAGATCTTTCTAAATGTTCATTAATTGTAACGCCACGGTCATCCAAATGAGACCCAAAATGGTCATGAGCCAATATTAAACCAGCCAGTTCCCGACTAAGAGGAGCCATTCTGCGCTCTACTCTGTTATACGCACTTCTTCCAGGAGCATTGGTAGCTAAAAACAATGCATCGAGATCATGTCGCTTAAAGTGTTGTATAGCAAACACTATGACTTTTTGATAACGCGGATTTTCATCTGGCCCTCCATCAACCGTCATGATTACCACTGGTTTTACTAATCCATGGTCAGTTTTAGCTAATGGTCGAAACTCTTCAAGTTCGAGAAGCGTCTCGAAATCCTGAGCATGAGTATTAGCAGTAGATGAACTATGCTTTCCACTTCGAATAGCGATGTATGTTGGTCCAGAATATCCAACTGCTTGCGGTTGTCCTAGCATACTGGAAGTGATTTTGATACCAGCATAAACAGATGGTATTAATTTATGACGCTCAGCGATTACCCAATCGTGATCAGGCAATTTGATTCTATATTCCATGTGCATTAGAAGAGGTGCTTGCTTATTTGCCGCAGTTACGCCAATAGGGACCCGAGCTTTATCATCTTGAGATATGAAAAATACTTGATCTGGTCCAAGTATGGATGCTATGTTCTCTAAATAATGGATTGATGTTTCAGCGAAATTGCTACCTAAGTGGCTTTTGTGGTGATCATTTTGAGCCCGAATGAGCTTAACAGGGACTGTCACATGTCTTCGTCCCTCTGCAGAATTAGATTTTCTGGGAATCAAACGAAGATATGTCCCACCTCGACTAATGTCAAATCCTATTTACGTAATTCTTGTGTGAGTTCATCAAGAGTTTTTACGCTGCGAATAGATTCCGTTCGTCTTCTATCATCTGCTGCACTCCCAAATAAAGCTATATCCGCAATTGTTTTCAATAGTGATGGTTGATCGTTTTCTAGGCTAGGACGTCCCACTGAATCCCTCAGGGATAGTCTTTTTTTTATTTCTGGATTTTCATGACAAATATCTTCTAACTTTCTTTTCATACCATCCCTGTGTTTCTTCTGGGCAGCTGCGTTTTGAATCTTCCTGTAAAGACTGTTCTGCTGTTTTTAATTCCTTGCGCAACTTAATGATCTGTTTATCAACTTCAATATAGTATCTTTGGCAGAATACAAAGCATTCAGATTTTTTTCGAGTAGAGCAATCTTATTTTTCATAGCTTCCTGAAAAGGTTTTGCTCTCTGTTTATCTGCATCTTCATTATTTTCGTATTGCTGTTGTGATTTAACACCGGGTTTTATTTTATCTTCTTCCTGTTTTTTAATATTTGAAGCTGGCTGTATAATTTGTTTTTTCTGTAAGCTTACAGGTAGTCGTTGCCTAAAAATTAAAAATTCCATGGTTACTGCTAAAGATTCTCTTATTAAGCTACATAAATACAAAGTGTACAATAAAAAACTGCATTTAGAGATAATTTAAAGCCACAGTCGGGAATCGAACCCCTCACATACAGAAAACTAACACCCTGTATTTTGTGACCAATTGACGGAGTCCATCATAAGAAATAAATCTATATAATGAATATTTAATATTAATTATATAGATTAATACCTTTATACTTTGAGATAGGCCATAATATCTTCTAATCATAAAAAACGTCTAAATTATTGTTTTATTTACAAAACGTAAAGAGAAAGTGTTTGGCAATTTCTAATATTTCTAGTACTCATAGGTACCTAAAATAATTTCGTCACTCACCTTGGAAAAAAAATGTAGTAGATTGGATTTATTCTTAGTCGCCGCTTGCAATTCTTCAATTCTCTTAAATACAATAATATCAAGTTCCTTGTCGGACTTTGCTTGTAATTTATAATTCCGCCACACTTCGTTAACTAACTTCTGTACATTTTGTACTTTCGTATTTGTATGAGATTTTTTTAAACTTTCAAACAATTCTTGGTATAACTTGGATTTGTCACAAATGTTAACTTGCTTTGCTATGCTCACAATACGTCTACTCGTTATAGTATCCAAACGAAACAATACACTGACAGAGGAAATTTAGACAAGTGAATAGCGCGCGGTAATTCCCCTACTCGGTTCTAAGCGAGTGCCTAAACGTATGCATTATTTGTGGAAATCCCCGAAAATGCGATTCGTTTTCAATGACAATGTGTGGGTTGCCATCTGTGTAAAAAAGTAAATAGCTACCGATGACGTAATCATCATCTAGACCCCCCTACCCCCCATGTCATTCAAAATAAGCAAAGCACAGACCCCCCCGCCCCCTTTAGTGCTTACGTAATACTTGAACGGCCCCGGAGATCTGAGGCATTTAAATTAGGTAATCCTACTTTTTCGAAATTCCATGTCCCCTTGATAATAAGAAACAAGTGAAAATTCAAAATGTCCAATAAACAATATGAAACAAAAACAATACCTCAAACATTAGAAAAAGTGAGGTTATTTTCATCATCGGTTTGACCAATCCGCGGTCATCGGCGTACTAGTTGCGCACTAGAAGAAAATTTCGTTAAAATAATGTAAAAAGATAAAAGTTGGCCAACTTCTACATGTTATTTCTTAAATGATAATTGTTATTTGTCTGCATGAACATAGTCATGGAAAACTATAGTGTTCAATTGCCATTGCTAAATGTTATTTCTTATTTGTTATTTGATAATTGTTATTTTGTGCTGCATGAATCCACACTAAGTGAAATGTTCTCTTCGTCGAGTGTAATGTGTTTAACCATGAATTCGTAGAATAGCTGTAGCCATAAGTTAATCGCTATATTTTCATAACTGAAAGTTTATGCTGGTATTTGAAGACTGTTTAACCAATGAGGAAAAAAGGTATCGTTGAATTATATTATCATCTCATTTGAAGTGAAACCAAGATGACATCTTCATACTTCGTACCAAATAATTGTGTAGTCGTATAACACAGCGAGCATAAAAACATCTCAGAGATGTTAAAAGAACGAGATTTTGAGACATTGAACATTTACTGCGATGTTCTGTTTATACATGAATAGACCTTTTATAGAACAGCCAATGTCCGCCGCAGGTGGCGATTTTCAGGATGTCCCTGGGATGTCACAAAAAGAACTTGTTCTAAGTTTTTTTGATAGCCTTTTCATAGACAACAGAACATTCCCAAAACGTTTTGCACACATTAAATCGTTGTAAATGAAACATTTTCAAGTCCAAATATCTAGAAAACGGTTGCTTATAGCGTCTTGTCACAGGAATAGCTTTTTTACGTAGATATGATAGAAACATTGATTTTCTTACTGAAAAATGTGCTAGAAGTACGCTCAAAAAAGTTATGAATCTTCAAAAAAGGAAAAGACGTGTAGGTGGCGCCCCCTACGAGTAAGAGCAATAATAACAGCGGGTTCGTATTCGAAACCTCAAAAAACCTTGAAATACCAATTTTCGTTCAATTAAGGTCAGTATTTCGAAAGTTATTGAAAAAAAAAACGAAAATAAAAATAAAACTTTAACACCCTGTATCTTGGAAACGAAGCGTTTCCGGACATACTTTTATTTGAGCAATTCATATTAGAATATTGTGAGGAATCACCTACTGTTGTTTGTCAAAGTACTTCTGACTCACCCTGTATAATAATAATCTTTATTCAACAAATACAAGGGGCATCTTACAACAATACAAAATAACCAAATGAAGCTGATGAGCAATGGGTGCTATTGCACTTGTTTTGCGGAAAAATTGTATGGTTATGCCATAAAAAATGGTTAATAAAAATTATTACCTAAAATGTTTACAGTTATGCAGATATTTAACAATGTGGTTGAAAGTCATATGAACACATAATAAGCAATTAAATAACAAACACATAGTATATAATGAGAATAATAATGAATAGATAATTTACTCCTTGTTTATGTAAGCAGCACACAACATACTAGGGTTCAGGATTTGATTAGCTAACGGGGACATCGAAATGATGGTGAACTAGTTGTCTTGGATTCTCAAGTATGAATCTCTTCAATGCTTTTTTAAATTTCGGAGGATATATGTTCACATGAAATTTTTTTTCTCAAAATGGACCCAAGAATAACCTTCTTAAATATTAGCATGTTATCAAGAAATACCCTGTATAATGGAGACCCATTTATAACCTGTTATAATTAGTGTGGGGAGCAGCAGCGCCTCAAGCTCAGAATCTGAATCAGAATAAAATAATTTCTCGACGAATAAGCTCTATCATATATTTGTTTTGAGCTCCTGAATTGCGAATTCGAATCGACTGTAGATTCATCCATCATTTTCGATCACGTAGAAAAATAGGCAAAACGCCATGCGCCTTCCAAATTCTGAACCCCTAATTCCGATTCCTCTCAGCGGGTATGCATTGTACCAAAAGTTTTCAACAATATTAGCATAAGCAATTGTTGCAAAATTGACCGAATATGGCCCCGAATCGTTCACCGATCCAAATGGAATTTCAATGAGTTTCAAAATGAGACAACGAAAACGCGATTATGTCACGCTGAATGCTAATAATTGAAGGACAATAATTTTCGCGCTCGTCGGAGGCCACGTTTCGACAGGATAGAACTACGCCATTTGAAGCTCCGAAAGACTTCTTTTCAAAGGGGAACACTTTTAGCGTACTCTTATGAAATCCCTCACATAATCGCAACGCCTGCCCTTTCGTCTATCTCTGTATCAAAACCATTTGTTAGAGTATGTTTCAAGTAGAAAGTTGTTACATGAATCTCTTCCAAAGTGTTTGACCATTTCTGGGGATATTCCCAGGGCTTTCCTAATTTGCTTGTTAATTTCCTCTTCTATTTCTTCTTCTTCTTTTTCTTTTTCTTCTTCTCCTTCTTCTTCTTCTTCTCTTACAGTTTCTATCTCTCGTTTAGGATTCGATTATTTCTCCTCTTGTTATTGCATATCTGTGTGTAATAGTTTTTCCAAATACCCTCTCCATTTTGCATTATTTAAATTATCTTGTTATTGCATTTTCATCCTTGTCTTTAATTTCAACATATTGTGCTCATATTTTGTCAAAGTCGTTTTAGTATACCGTAGTTTTTGGCTATAGTTTTCATTTGTTTTATTTCGAATTCCTACCACGGTTTTTCTTTTGCCTCTTTAATTTGACTTATCTTCTTATCTTTATACATTTCGCAATCCTCGTCTCTTCATGTATTCAAATAAGTTTTCCTTATGTACTTTTTGTTTTTTATATTTATATGTATTCCATCTGTCGTGTTTATTATTTTCGTTTTTCCACAGCTCTCTTCAGCTTTCTTCAGTATGCTTTGTCTTTAGGTTTTCTATTTTTCCTGTAGTTTCATCATTTTGTTTTTACCTTTCAGTATATCGTCCAGTAACTCTTGGTATTTCTTTTGACAACTTTTCTTTTTCGCTTGTGGCTTTTTATTTTTTAATTCTTTTTCTTTTTCCTTTTTCGATCTTATGCCTGAATGCGTTATGATTAGGTTATTCTCAATTCATTCGTCAATTACTTCTTCTCCATTATTGTCCATGGTTTATTCTCCTTCTTTCCCCATATCTTTTTTCATTACTCTATTCGTATTCCGAACTTTTCCATTTAGTTCACCCAATATTGTTCAATTTTATTCTATAATCTATTCGTTTTTGGAACTGCTGTTACTATCCACCAGTTTTATTTTTTCCTGTTAATAGTTGCTGGTTTACATATTCATTCTTTTTATCGCATATTTTAATTGTTTGGGTTGACTATTAATCACACTCATTCCTTTTTTCTCTTTCTCGTCCCAACCAATCCATCCAGCCTCCTTTATTATTATTACAAGCTTTTATTTAACTTGCTTCATTCGTAGGTCAGTCATTCTGTCATTCTTTCCGGTTCAAAATTTGTAATCCATTTTGCCGACATCCGATTGAGCTGAAATTTGACAGGTGTTCATAATTCCAGGGATGATGCATTATTAAATTTTTGTTGGAGAAAAAAACAAAATGGCGGCTCCAAGATGGCGGACGAGTTTTGTAATTATGGTACGATTCGAATAAAAATTGGTATGTGAGGGTTTTTGGGACGGAGATTGTAAATTTTTTGTCAAAATTGAAAAATTCAAGATGGCGGTTCCATGTGATTATGGTCCGATTCTATTCAACATTTGTATGTGGGGGTTTTCCGAGTCGAGATTATGAAGTTTTGTCAAAATTTATGAAATTGTAATTTTTGTTATAGAAAAAAATGGCGCTCCAAGATGGCGGCGAAATGGGTTTATGGTCCGATTTTAAATGTGGAGGTTTTCAGGGTCGAAGATTATGAATTTTGCTTCAAAATTCATAAAATCAAAATATCGGCTCCAAGATGGCTGATGATCTCTGTGATTATGGTCCGATTCTATTCAAAATTGGTATGTGGGGGTCTTCGGGATCGGAGATTTAGAATTTTTCATCAGAATTTCCAAATTCAAGATGGCGGATGAGTTGGTATCTTTTTGGGGTTGGAGATTATGAATTCAGTCGAAGATTATTTATTTTTAGTTAAAACTCATAAATTGAAGATGGCAATTCCAAGATGGCGGAAGAGTTAATCTTTAGATGGTCTCCTCATTGAAGGACTAGATAGCCTAGAACTTACAGGAAAAACACCTCATAATAACGATGCTTTAACAAAAACGCATAGATTATGGCGTACTTAAGTACTAAAAATAAAATAATTAATGAAAAACCTTTTTGAAGACAAGCTTTTATTCAAGTACATTAAAAATTTAAAAATTATTGCTTTTGATGTATGACGTAGGTTATACCGTGAGTTATAAATTGAAAAGCTTGTCGCGCAAAGTTTTCAGTTCGAATACAGAAGCGACAAGCTTTTGAATCTATAACTCACGGAATAACCTACGTCACACAGCCAAAGCAATTAGTTTTTAATTTTTAATTCATTTGAATAAAAGCTTGAATTCAAAAGTTTTTTTTATTTTTTTTATGTTTTGTTTATTATTTCTTCCATTAGTTCTTCTTCCTTTCCCAAACTACTCTTTTATTTTAGCCTTTTTTGGATTACTCATTTTTGTTCTTCCTCGTCATTTTCCTTTTTTTCACTTGTTCCTTATTTGTTTCATCTCATGTCTTTTTTCTTTGTGTGTTTTTCCTAATATTTTATTTTTCCGTCCTTATGAGTTTGTCGGCTTTGGTAGTTGTCTTATATTTTCTTCTAATGTTCTTTGTTTCCTATCCCATCTCCATTATCTTACTGTACTTATAAGCACTCACTCAACACCAACACAAAATACCTCCACCAACAAATGGCCCACCGTTCCGGCACGCGTTACAAAAAGCGTTCAATAACTACATTTACAGTCAACAAAACAATCGGGCAGATATGTCATGGATATTTAGTACTCAACGGATATTATCTGAAGAGCCAGCTTTTTGGTCCCCATTCTCTCAATGATCTTATGTGAATGTTTTAATCAACGTTCATCTGATTTTTCCAATATTTTGAATGTTTTACAGAGGTCGAACCACGCGCGGGCGAGTTTAATTGATTAATACCTTCATACAGATTTATCTCTCTCTTTCTCTATTTTACCATTTTACCTAGCAGAAAATTTTCGCCCCATTTCCATAATTCCAGTTATCGCGAAAATCATAGAGGCGCTAGTCAAAACAAGGTTGATATCCTACCTGGAAACAAACTCCTTGCTGTGTCCTGAGCAATTTGGCTTTAGAAAAAATAAATCAACTACGAGAGCTATTCTGAGCGTTATTTCGATGGTTGATGGATTCGAGAAGGGGGAGCATTCTTTTTTAACGCTTTATGATCTGACTAAAGCTTTGGATTGTGTATCCCATGATATATTACTTGAGAAACTTTTCTGTCATGGTATTCGTGGACTTCCATTGGAATTTTTCAGGTCGTATTTGCATGGGCGATCTCAGTGTGTTTCGGTTGAAGGCGCCAAATCAGCATTAATGCAAATCGTCAATGGGGTTCCACAAGGCTCTGTTTTGGGTCCAACCCTATTTATTTCGTATATCAATGATTTGTATTATCATATATTACCGAAAAAATACATTCTCTTTTCTGACGACACCACCCTGATAGATCGTAATAGTAAATTAGAGTAACTGATTGACTCTTCCAAACTCACCTTGCAAATGACAAATGAGTGGTTCTGTTCAAATGAGCTTATGCCCAATTCTGCTAAAAATCAGAATCTCATTATATCTTCAAACTCCTCACTAACAGGTGGGGAAAGTGTCAAGTTATTTGGTATATCCATTGTTGACAAATTCGACTGGATATGTCACGTGGAAAATCTGTCGAAAAAATTATTTTGATTCGAAGATTAAAAAACCTTGTTGGTGCAGATACTGTAAGAGCCAGCTATTTTGGACTTTTTCACAGTCATATACTTATGGAATTGTCTTATGGGGTAATTCGTCCCATTCAAACAAAATTTTTGTTTTACAAAAAAGGGTTATTGAATAATAAGGGGTGGGCTACAGAAATCACTGCCATGCTCCATTTATTCATCACCAGATCATGCCCCTTCCTACCGCTTTCATATATTCCACTCTGCTTGAAATACATAAAAAAGATCAGATTTTGCTCTTTCAGCGGACACGCATCAGCACCAAACAAGGTCAGGAAACCTCTTGAGAACACCAAGATATAGACTCTCTGTATCACAGAAAAATTTATTGAATATAAACCTATATAATAAATTACCTTTGGAAATAAGAAATATGAACTTTTACAATTTTGAGAGATCACTGAAATATTGTCTAGTGATGAACTGTTTTTACTCCGTAAAGGAATTTTTGAACTATAATTTTAACGTGGATGATCTAGGCTTTCAATGTGTTTGTCAAATCAACTTTTATACCCCTTTCTGTATTGTTTACAATGACTGAGTTCTGAGTAAACCTTATTTTATTCCTGTGTTGTAATGTGATCTATCACCGTAGGAAATTCAGTCTTACTCTTTTAACTTGTAACTTTTAACTTTAAATTTTTTTTTCTTAAGGACCTGCTACAAATCCATTTATACAGTGCTAGTCAAAAGTCCCCTCCCCCCCTCGTATCTTTTGAACGGGTATACTTATGATAATGAAATTCGGAGGGTGGAAATAAACGGATGTAGGCTTCTCAACTGGTCATAACAGGTGACGCAATAGTCATAAATGACGTCACAAGGACACTGTGACCAATAATTTTAAATGGGACCCTATGGCAAGTGACAGCTCGTTTGAAAGGTATTGAAAATACCTATTCAGTCATACCAATTTTGTTTGGGTTTCGGCTGATTTTGATTGATAAATTGAAGAAATACGAAAATTATAGTTTCGCATTTAATTAATAAAGATTTTAAAGTACGCCTCTGGTTAATTGTCAAAAAGGTTGACGTTTTTGAATTCTCTACTTGTCAAAAGTGTTTATACCTTGAAAATTCACCTAAGCTATTGTTTAACGAGACGTTTAAGTGTTTACATAGGCAAAATGGTACGTACTGTAGCCGACAAAGTAGCAGCTATCTTAATAATTGGTGAATGTAGAAACAATTTCCATGCAGCGGAACGACTGTTTAATGAGAGGTACCCCGATCGCCCTATATCAAGGGTTTATTTGAGGGAGCTTCTTCGGAAGTTTGAAGCATCAGGTAGTGTTCAAGATGCCAAACGATCTGGTCGACCAACAATTAGTTATGACAAAAAATTGACATAATTGGAGAAATGGTAGTAAACCCTACTTCTTCCACAGCCCAAGTTGCGTCTATCTGTGAAGTCTGTCGAAGGACAGTACATAGGGTGTTGGCTAAAAACAAATTTCATCCATACAAATTAAAAATGGTGCACCAACTTTCAGATGATGACCCCGACCGAAGACTAGAATTCTGGGAAACTATGTCCAATAAAATGAACCAACAACCAGGCTACATACAGACAATTTGTTTTAGTGACGAAAGTACTTTCTTTCTCAATGGAAATGTTAACACTCAAAATGTGAGGTATTGGAGTGACACAAATCCTCACATCTTTCGTGAAAAATATACTCAATTTCCAGAAAAAGTAAATGTTTGGGCAGGTATTTTGGGAAACCACATAGTTGGGCCTCTTTTTCTCAATGCTAACTTAACCGGTGAATTGTATCTGGAGATGTTACAAAATGATATTGAGGCGTTAATTCTTGAAATTCTAGAAGATAATCCAGATGAATTCGACAACTTGGAAATAACGTTTCAACAAGATGGTGCTCCTGCACACTATTACGGTGCAGTAAGACGTTACCTAGATGAAGAATATCGTGATGGATGGATTGGACGACGAAGTTCGATCGAATGGCCAGCTCGGTCACCGGACCTTACACCATTAGATTTTTTTCTATGGGGGTACTTGAAATCTAAGGTTTACGCTACAGCACCTGACAGTATTGCCATTCTGAAACAACGAATTGTTGAAGAATGTAGGGCAATTTCCGCTGACACACTGGGACGAGTACGACAAGAGTTTAGCAATAGGATGCATTACTGCCAGGAAGTAGATGGAGCACATTTTGAACACTTATTATAAGAACTGGTTCTTAAATCTTTATTAATTAAATGCGAAACTATAATTTTCGTATTTCTTCAATTTATCAATCAAAATCAGCCGAAACCCAAACAAAATTGGTATGACTGAATAGGTATTTTGAATACCTTTCAAACGAGCTGTCACTTTCCATAGGGTCCCATTCAAAATTATTGGTCACAGTGGCCTTGTGACGTCATTTATGACTATTGCGTCACCTGTTATGACCAGTTGAGAAGCCTACATCCGTTTATTTCCACCCTCCAAATTTCATTATTATAAGTATACCCGTTCAAAAGATACGAGGGGGGGAGGGGACTTTTGACTAGCACTGTATATATGGACGTAGTTAATAAAAACTCTCTCTCTCTCTATTTTGATTGGCTTGTACTGCCATCTGGCGCATTGAGCCAATTCGTTACTGGGGACTACAACTTTGTCTGGTCCAGAATTATGTTGAAGCCCGTATATGACTTCTCTATCTTCCGATTCGAAGATTTTTTCCATTATCTATTGTTTGTTCTCCATCCCGATCGTGATATTTGACTTCTACTTATTAGAAAATACTAGTAGAATCTAACAAACTTTCGTTCATACAGCTTTGTAAACCGTGCATGCGAGAATCTTGCTTGGCAACAGTGTTCAGTTCACGTGTTCTGAATCACTACAATGGTCGTGATATTATTTTTCAAAACAATAATCAATTGCGAATGTTTGCCAGTGTTTGTGTTGTTTGTTTCTCACAAGTGACTGTGATAATTATGATAAGTGCCTCAAAGCAGAGTATGAAGTCAACTAGTTCTGACTTTATCGCCAGTTTGGATATAACAAGGTTAGTTGTTTTCTTCACTTTGAAATTGAATATCTATCACAGGCAGCTTGCATTGTGTACATTTACCACACAATCAGTTCAATATTCCACATTATTCAAATGTCGAGTTAAATGTTTATTGCGCTCGGCAATTGCCAAAGTTTTCCTCTGAGTCACCTGAAATTAGGAGGGTGGCGCTACCCAAAATTTAGTCGAATTTAACAAGGAACAAAATATGTTTTTTTTTCAGATTTTTCACCATTGTAATTCGTTATAACATGCCATTATACACTCGTCATTCACGGGTATGCAAGAGGTCAGATTACACCCTGTATATTAGTTATTACATCTACTATAATATTTTTAATTTTCATTTATATTAAAATAAAAATATAACAAGAGAGAGTGCCAAAAAATACTTAAAAGAAAGTAACATGTTTCGATTCATCATATATCTGTTTGGGCCTCTAGGTGGCCAAAGCCTCGAAGAAAAACTCCATTTCCGCATTAGCCCCTCCGACACTGACGCAAACATACTCCAATCACTGTTCCGTGCCTTTCCATGCACCCCGAGGTTCCATTAAAACAAAATTAAAAAGCGACGGAATAATTTGCGACTCACAAAAGGGCGCTGAACAATACGAGGGTCCCTTTCATCGTGATAACAATACAACCTCGCACTCCGATCTGATTGGCTGCACCACCATGACGACTTGAAACAAAGACACAAAACACAACTTTCCTAAATTAGAAACATTTCTGGTGGTATATGCAGTTTTGTATCCGAGAGAGAAATAATGCGAGTTGTTTGACAGGTGGGAGTTTGTAGTTGGGAAAAATTTCATTTTGTATTTGATGTGTGTAGTAGGCTGGAGGGGATAGATGAAACTACGACAGCGCCCATGGTGGCAGAAGTAGGTAATGATCCTGGTAATCACAAGCACAAGCTGAAAACTTTCAGTTTCTGAGGTCTCCCCGTTTATTCACAAATCACTTAAAAATATTGTACCATACGTCAGATGAATAAACATTATTATTATCGTAGTGGCAACGGTCACGGTTGGGTAGTATAACAACATACATATAATAACAATGAGCCCTCGCTATTGCTGTGTAGTCGATTGCAAAAATAGTACGGTAAATTTTATACATTTCCAACTGCATCACATTAACTGCAGCAAAGAGATAAGTTATTCCACGATATTTCAATCTCTAATTCCGGGACGTAAGGTTTTCATTCGATAAATATTTGAGATGTTTTTCGTTTTCTATTTGATCGCCTAGAAGTGGATAGTAATAGTATATTTCACTAGAAGTCGAGAAAATAGGCTTTTTGCGTGCGTGCGCGACAAGTTCCCGTGGGAGGCGCAGCCGAACACGGGAAGTCGTGCAAGCACGGAAAAAGCATTTATGGACGTGTAATGAACGATATTTTTCATTATATCTACCTGAAAACCACAGATTGTTAAGAAACATTTATTTTTAAAGATTAACGAACAAAACATGTATTTTTAATTTTTATTAATTTAAATATTTATGGTACAATTTGTGTTGTTGTAAATAGCGTTATTTACCCCGTTGCTATGGAAATATACAAACAATTTGCGATTTCTAGAGAACTGTCAATAACATATTATTTTATTTTGACATGTAAGTAGGCAGCTAACGACAATAGCGCACCGTAAAATCTTCGGTGCGGGCGCACGGAAAAGCCCACTTTTGGTGCCGCTAAATAAGATAGGTATAATGAAAAAGTATTAACCAAGTTCCGTGGGACGGTTTTGAATAGCAAATAGCGACTTAAACTGCGAGTTCGAGAACGCCTGGACGGTGTTGTAAACGGATTAATCAGCCTTATGAACAGGGGACAGAGATACTTTTGATGTCTTTCCGAGTTGTCTATCATACAGGGCATTCTATCAGACAAAGTACCTCGCAGATGATTATTTGTGATTTAATTTTCACGAACTGGTTTCGGTTACAAAAGCAATTGGCCTACGTGAACTAATGTTAAATGTAATGCAGTTCAAGTACTAGAGTAAACATCGTTACTTGTACTGTATAAGCAATACGCAATATTTTGTTGACAATTATACGTGTTAGAGAGTGTTGAACGTGTTTGTATTATTTAGGGACCGTTCAACGTTCTTACATCCTTGTCTAAATGTGAATGCAATTCAGTGATATTGTTGTTCGAGGTTTCCAAGGTTCTAGTCTCGTCGGGATACCTTATTTTCTAGGTGGAGCAGTTCAGAGCAATTTGAATTTTGAGCTGCGCTAGTTATTATTATCTACTTATAATATCGTAAAAATAAAATTGATCCAGTGAAATCGTAATTATGTCACTTACTTTTTCCTTTTCAGCAGCTATCCATTTCTTTCTTTGCTGCAATTTCCAGGGTGATTTTGGAAAAGTGGATAATTGACACAAACTATTTTTCCATCATTTGTGCAGTTCAAAACACAACAAGTATTGTGACCCATTTCCTTCTTGAGCGCGAAAAGATAAGATAACGGGGAATTATGAAAATAAATTTGACAGTCCCGATATGCTTCACATTTCTGACACAGCGTGCACTGCTATCGACTTAACTGTCCCACCAAGCACTTCGCACATAGCCAATACAATTCCGGCTTTGAAAATTTTTCATTTCAGATAATGGTGGTCGCTCGGGTTGGACATCGTCGAATAAAAGAGCATTTTTATAAAAAATCGTTACTTCGATCAACTTTATAGTAGAAGAGACCGTGGGAGATCGACCTTCACCGATCTGATAACTCGATGAGACATATTTTTTATCAAATATAATTTATAAACAAATATGCCTAGATAACTTGCCTATCGAAAAGTGTTCATAGCTATTTTTAATTGAATTAATTTTAATCAATTTTCTTTCATCACCTTCACTCTTTTGATAACCGAATGAGTTTCATCTCAACTGATAGTTTTTAACACACAGAATATGCCTAGGTAGGCTTGCCTACTTATTTCTGTGCATGGCTACCTGGCAAGCAGATGTGAACAGGTAAGTCAATATAGGTAACTACACCGATCTGTTAATCAATCGAAATTGATATCATAGGTAAGATAATTTAATTACAAAACCAATCGTATAGGTTTGCCTGCAAAAAATTGTACATAAAATATTATTGCCAAGCTATAAAGTATTAGAATTTTAGCTATTTGATAGGTGCGAGAGAGAAAGTAGAGCGTCCGAGGTCCGTGTGATAGAACAGGACACAACATAGCAGCTGAACGCTACCTGACCGTTGAATGTATCCGAGTGCGCATGCTCGTGTACATGTGAGTGACAGTGACAGCATTTATTTACACTCGACAGTAATTTTCAACTCTAATTTATTATAACTCTAATTTCGAACACGTGCTAAATAATATTAATTGTGATTTTAAAAATGAGTAAAAAGTGTTTTTTGTGTGATACGAAAAAAGAAATTATTGACTTTGATGAAAATTCATTTAAAATATGCCATTTGAAGAGATATTCAATTAAGCAAAGAATCGTTGGATTTTGTTGGTTATCACTCCACGTGTTACAACAAAGTTACAGTTTTTAAAAAGAAGTACAAAGAAGAATTTGAAAATTTCGTAAAAAATTATGAAGTAAGTAAAGTTTTTGTTTATACTTATTAAAAATTTACAATGCTATTTTTCTCATATCCCTTGAAAATTGATGACATCGCACAAATCATGGATAATGGAGATGAAGAAGAATTATTAGAATCTGATGTTCATTATTCAGCTTTCGGTGATTCCGATGGTGAATAATAAAAATTATAATAAATATTTGAATTTAATTTTTTTATCTATTTTATATGCTTTGTAATGAACGCTTTTAACAACATAAATGTATTGAATTTTATTTTTCTATATTGATGTTTTTTTGTTATTTATTATACTAAATTTTAAAGTAACACTTATTCTTTCCAGCTTACGGCATTTATTTGATTTTAAATAATAAATAAATTATTCTTTTTTAATTTTAAATAAGAATATAGATTTTTTTATAATTTTTAAATTTTATAATTAAGATTTAAAATAAAAAGAATGTTGTTCGAATTATTATTATTTTTTATTTATTAATATATTAAATTATTTATTTTTGATTATTTCATAGCTGTGAGTATATATAGTGTGAAATAATACAAAAATTGTGATCGAAATTAGAGTTATAATAAATTAGAGTTCAAAATTACTGTCGGGTGTAAATAAATGCTGTCACTGTCACTCACATGTACACGAGCATGTGCACTCGGATACATTCAACGGTCAGGTAGCGTGCAGCTGCTATGTTGTGTCCTGTTCTATCACACGGACCTCGGACGCTCTACTTTCTCTCTCGCACCTATCAAATAGCTAAAATTCTAAAAATTTATAGCTTGGCAATAATATTTTATGTACGATTTTTTGCAGGCAAGCCTATACGATTGGTTTTGTAATTAAATTATCTTACCTATGATATCAATTTCGATTTGTTAACAGATCGGTGTAGTTACCTATATTGACTTACCTGTTCACATCTGCTTGCCAGGTAGCCATGCACAGAAATAAGTAGGCAAGCCTACCTAGGCATATTCTGTGTGTTAAAAACTATCAGTTGAGATGAAACTCATTCGGTTATCAAAAGAGTGAAGGTGATGAAAGAAAATTGATTAAAATTAATTCAATTAAAAATAGCTATGAACACTTTTCGATAGGCAAGTTATCGTAGGCATATTTGTTTATAAATTATATTTGATAAAAAATATGTCTCATCGAGTTATCAGATCGGTGAAGGTCGATCTCCCACCGGCTCTTAGACTATTACACACGTGAACTTTTATTCCAAAAACTGTTCAGGAAACCTTGTTTTGTTGAAAAATATTAAAATATCTCAGTCATTTGAAAGTTTTGGGGTGAGAACCATCGGGGGCAGTCCGTTCCTGACTTTGTAGCAAACCAACTGACTCATGTATGAAACCTCATCGAAGGAATTCATTTGTTTCGCGAATCACCAAAATTTGGTTGATTTTCAATATTAACTAGAAAAGTTATCAAAGAAGAAAAAAAAAAGAACTTCTAGGGCCCGTAACTTAGTAACGACGGGTTTTAGTAAAAAAGTTATATGAAGTACCTACTAGTGATATTTTGACTCCATCTATACAGTCCCGAGAGGAAAAGTCCTGGGACACCCTGTATATTTGATTTATGATATATTTTTTTCTGTGTAGAGAATACTTTTTAATTCAGTGTGAATTCACTTCAACTCTGGGCAACAAAAGGCATCAACACCCTATACACATGGAGTCATTGAGTATCAACTCGATTATATTGGTTCATTCGTGTAACTTCATTATCGATTGAGAATGGCAGAGCGCTCGTTAGAATTCAAAAGGGGCGTGCTGCCAGAGACGTGATAGCAGATTATATTGCTCGTGACAGACCCATTTCCATTCTCACTCGTAACGCAATATGCGATAAAAACCCCTCCCGGTGTCGCACCCCTAGATTTCGGTGAATCCGAACAAAAGAAAAACGGATACTCGCTAGGCACGGCCATCTTCTTGACTGACACATGTTTCATTAGACTTAAAATGAAACGCTATTTGTGCAGTTCTCCCTTTTCAATTTCCAGCCTGATTTGGCGTCACTTTTGAAACTGCTATTCAAGCATATAGGAAGAGAACGTCTCACAACTTTTTTCTTTGTAGTGGATATTTTATCTTTATTTTCAAGTTCAATTCTGATTTGTTGGATCTTCGAGCTTTTGGGACCCCTTTTATCAATTTTGAATATATTCTTGACATTTTGGAAATTCACGAGTTCCATAATAAGAAATGAAGCAGAAATAGCGTTCCGATTTGAATAAAACAAACATTTTTCGACTTGTACATTGAAATCAGAAGTTTCAAAATCTCACGTAAAGACAAGAAAGAAACATCATCTAGAGCAAAAGGAATAAAGAAAAAGTCTATATAATTTCTCCACGTGCAGAAATAAACAAAAATTAAGACAAGCTTTTATACAAATGCACTGAAAAGTACGAAGGCGTAGAAGGGCCAACAACAAAATATTTTTCAAAAACATTTGGAATTGCCACTTTGAACTGACAATTGTCACTTTGAACTGACAATTGTCACTTTGAAGTGACAATTGTCACTTCGAAGTGACAATTGTCACTTGAAGTGACAATTGTCATTAAATGAATTGCATTTAAAGTGACAATTGTCACTTTGAAGTGACAATTGTCACTTAGAAGTGACAATTGTCATTCGAAGTGACAATTGTCACTCGAAGTGACAATTGCATAAATCAATAAACTTTCAAAAGTAATCGTTTTATCAAGTCCTCCAAAGTCAATTTTAAAAATTGAAGTGACAATTGTCACTTTGAAGTGACAATTGTGACTTCGAACTGACAATTGTCATTTACAAAAACATCGGGAATTACCATTTTGAAGTGACAGTTGTCAATTTGAAGTGACAATTGTCACTTTGAACTGACAATTGTCACTTCAAAGTGACAATTGTCAGTTCAAAGTAGCAATTCCAAATGTTTTTGTTTTTAAAAATATTTTGTTGTTTGCCCTTCTACGCATTTGTAGAAAAGGAAAAAATAATGTCTTTAATTGTTTGACCTAGGTTATTCCGTGAGTAGCACATTCGGAATATTGCCGCGCAAGAATACCTATTTTATATTCGCGGCAAGCTTTCGATTCTGCTACTCACAGGTCAAATAATTGAGAAAATTATTTTTTGCTTTTCATTGCATTTGTATAAAAGCTTCTCTTAATTTTTTTTAAAATAATTTCTAGCCATTCATGAAATCCGCCATCTTATTGAATTCTGATAAAAATTGATAATGTCCGACCCCAAAAAAACCCACACACCATTTTTGAATAGAATCGGGTCATAATAACTGTTATGTCTTCTAATTTCATGTTATGATTATTATATATTAGTTGTATTATCCTGTAGAACTGAATAAGATTTCAGTACGACATTTGTTATGAAAATTGTCGCCAACTTGAAATAATGAATAAATATCACAAACAGAAATTTAATCGTAAAAATTGAAAACGAACTATCCGATATTCATCCCGTTTCTCTTGGAGTTCCTCAGGGTTCCGTGTTAGGCCCATTGCTATTCCTGCTTTATGTCAACGACGACGAAAAGTTACCATGTTTGCTGACGATACGACAATAACAATATCCGGAAAATCCCCTGAGCAGCTCCAAGAAAAAGTTAGATGCACGCTAGATGAGATGGACACTTGGTGCCAGAGGAATTCTTTGATCTTAAACAAAAATAAAACAGTTTGCTTGAATTTTCATCTTAAAATATTTGTTCCGAATTCATTCATGTTGGAGCTGAATCTAAACATGACTTCACATTCTAAACTCCTTGGAACCTGGCTCGATTCAAACATGACCTTTGATCACCATATCAATCACGTCTATGGAAATTTAAACAAAGCCTTCTTTGCAATCTTCCAAATGAAGCCTCACTTGGATGAAAACGGGTTGATGAGTCTCTATTTCGCATTCGTGTATAGCCATTTATCTTACAACATAATGGCCTGGGGCTCAGCTTCAGGGATAAATAGGGTTTTCATATCACAGAAACGAATCATTCGAAAAATCTTTGACCTTAGCTACAACCAAAGCTGTCGTGATATCTTCATAGAAAAACATATTATTACTTTGACTTCTATCTACATCTTGAAATGTGTTACTTTCACAAAAAAACATCTAGGTACCAAATTTCACTATCCAGGGGAGCCACCATGGATATGGCACGAGAACAAATCTACCCAAACACAAAACATCCACTTTCAAAAAATCTCCTTTTAACAACTGTGTTACTCTATACAATGCACTACCAATGAACATCAGAGATCAACCCTCTTACAATGACTTCAAAAGGAGTGTCAAACATTTTTTGATATCCAAGTGTTTTTATAATCTCGATGAATACTTCTCCCTACAGTTGTAACTGACCACGTCTTTAATCAAACAAGATATCCGTGATTGTCCGAAGATTTACATCTTATGGGCAAAGTGTTTCAAAAAGAAATATTCGAGTTCATGTATTTGCGTTTGTCTAGTCAATATTTCTTTTATTTGTGTTCATATTTTTTAGTTTACTCATTGTCATTTCACACAATTTGTATTTTTACCTGATATATGTTGTGGACTGTATTTTTGACTTGCCTTTTTTACTATGTATGTAATTCGAGGCCAATAAATATTTACTTACTATGATAGTGATTTTGGTGTGAGTGTGCTTTTGTGTAAGTTTTTGGCGTGTAATAAATTGCAGTGGGGTGATAAAATGTGTAAAAAATGTTTTTGGGGTTGGATTTGTGTGGTGTTGATATGTGGAAAAATAAAAAAAGTGAAGTTCGAAAAATACGTTTTGAAGTCGTCGGGGCTCGAACTGTCGACCTCTGGCTTCGCAGTCATACGCCAATTCTAATTCCAATTCCAAATATTCATTGAGCAAAATAATTACATGCCATCTTAACCTTAAACATACAACTAATACTATCTATATAAATTATTGTTTCTTCCTTATGGGGGGTTCGGGAAGAACGGAATTTGTCGCAAGGTATGTGTTGGGATGACCAAACGACCACTTTTATCCTCTGGAAGGGAGCATGAAGGGCCGCCCTTGTTGGTGTTAGCAAGTAATGCTTTGGTATACGCCAGGATTCAGATTAAAAATAATTCAGATTTATGAACCCATCTCCTGCATTCGTATGTGGGTATTTCACAATTTTTTTTATTAACATAATTTAGGATGTTATATGCTTATGCATTGACAGGCGCTTGTCCAGCTGTACCCCCGGGTATTTCACAAAGTTACTCTCGTCAACCTGGTCGTTCTTTACCCTCAGTTTCTCGAGGATCTTCACGTTAGTTCGTTTCCTCGAGAAATTGATACCCTCAATTTTTAGCGGATTTATTTTGATCTTGTTATTCTCCATATAGGGTATGACCAGCCGATCCGGATGAATCTGCATTCTTATGCGGGTATTTCACTTTTTTTTTATTAACATAATTTAGGATGTTATATGCTTATGCATTGACAGGCGCTTGTCCAGCTGTACCCCCGGGTATTTCACAAAGTTACTCTCGTCAACCTGGTCGTTCTTTACCCTCAGTTTCTCGAGGATCTTCACATTAGTTCGTTTCCTCGAGAAATTGATACCCTCAGTTTTTAGCGGATTTATTTTGATCTTGTTATTCTCCATATAGAGTATGACCAGCCGATCCAGATGAATCTGGAGCTATTTCGCAGCCGCATTCATACGCCTTAACAGTTCGGCCACTGGCCTTTTGATAATGGTGTATTGTGCGCTATCCACTTGTCCACGAGAATTGTTGTTGATGTTATGAAAATAACGGATTTCAATTATTATTCATTGCCTTACTTGGAAATCTGAGGTTTTTAACATGCTGAAAAAGGTATATTTAAATTAAAATATCAAATCCCTTATTTAATCAATTTTGCATTTCCTGTCGACATATAATTCTGACAGGACCTTAGTGTCGTTTTATCGCAAACCAACATCGAATCTACTAGTGGTTTTATCACTTATAATTATTATCGGGTAAATTTGGGTTGTTTAATGAGAAACTGTTTCCTAGTAATTGGACGAGAAAAACTGTCAACTATTAAAAACGCGACATCGAAGGTTATGAAACATTTAAAATAAATACATTTTTATTTGAATGTACAATTATTAAAAACGCAGTTATTGAAATTCATAATAGGACAGTGATGTCGCTGTGGGTGCCACAGCTAATCGTTTCTGTAGAAGATGTTGAAGTTTTCTCATTTTCCAAACGAATTGATTGAAAAATGCTCGAATGATACTATTTGTCAACTTGTGAGTATGGTTTTATTGATGATGAATTGCTGTGTCCTGTTATTTTTATTAGAGCTTGTTCTTCAATTCCGCTTTTACTGAATTCGCTAACTACTGCCGCTCGATTTGAGTGATTTATAATTTTGACACGTTTGACATCTATACCAATACGTTGTGCAGAGCATTTAGTCCATTTGGAAATTTCATTAATTCCAATCGGCACATTCTTATACCAACATTTAGAATTTTTCTTTTTCCAAAAGGGATTTGGTGTAAGAAATACTCTGTCCAATGTTATAAAAGTGTCTCGTTTTTCCATTAACTTTTTAAATAAATGTAAATATCTTCCTCTAAAATATTAGACGTAATCCATTTGCTGCCACATAATTTATTGTTACCGCCTTGTCTCGTTCTCGAAAATAGAGGGTTATACTCGATACGTCCAGTTTCTTTTCCATTATTTTCAATTTCAGATACGAAATAAGTGGTTTTGCAGTAAGCTGCTTCTCCTCCGCGCCAAGCTAATTCAAACGCCAAAATGTGATATAATTTCTTTTGAAGTCCTTCTGGTTCATTTTCGTCATATAATCTGGCCATTGCAAATACTTCAGATTTATTAAGAGCTGATGCACTAGTTTTCTCTTTTTGGGTTGTTCTTGTAGATTTTACGTTTAGCATTACGTGCAGCTCGTGATGAATTAAACTGAACGTCGGTAAAAGGGTTAAATACAATATTGCATTCGTTATGATATTTACCATGTAGCATTTTAGCGGTGGTGTTCCAAATTGTTTTAACTACCGCTTCTTTGTAGTCTTCTCCGTTGCCTTTTCGCATATTAAATGCCCAATCTTTCAATATTACATTCAATTTCTCGATGGAAGTATCTGGCTCAAATTTATATCTTTTTGCATCGCAAAACGTAGAAAATTGTCGCCAGATTGATGATTGCGTCGCAACTGTATTAGTAGGCACACAGGTATTAACAATGTGACTAATTTCGGCGTTCGCAAACTCACCGAATCGACTCGTTGTTAGTGTTTAGAAATTCAATAAGTTGTTGACAAACATGTCAAACTATTTATTTTGGCAACCAACACCGCGATAATTGATAAACAAATGAATAAGTGAAAACACCACTAGTGCATTTGTCGCTGTAAAAGTTGCATTTAACTTTTGCCGCTGTCAAACTGACAATTGCACTGTGGCATATGAGATTTTTTATACATGAGTTGAATTGTCACTTATAATCTCCCTTGAGCATGAATTATTGCCGGAAATTCTTTGAGTACATGAATTTTTTGAAACTTTCAAAATTCATGTACGAAACAAATTTCCCGCAATTAATTCAAGCACGTGGGGGATTCGGTAAGAAAATTTTATACCGGAATTATATTTAAATAAAAACATTAAGTAAATATTTATTTTGACATTATTCACAAATAAATAGAAGGCTGTGTGTAATGGGAGTTTTGGATATTTTTTTTATTTTTCCCGTGCCCTAGTAAAATGAAATTTATAATATCAGATACATTATTATATAAAAATTATTGATGTCATATAATTTTCTTACTAGGTTTCAGGGAAGTCAATATTGACTACGAACAAAGGTGATATACAGCAAAAAATATATAACTATACCTATACCTACATATATACTCAAATATTTTTCATATTCTTTTAGGTTTAATTCTAAGAAAAATTAATAATAGCGGTAATAATTTGTTTTTCAAATAATTCAGGAAATCGGGATATTTTATTCTTAATTCTAAATAGAATGTTGTTGGCGTATGTTGCCGGTTAAAAAAATATTTTGTAAAGATAGCCATGGATTTGACATTCCTACTCCTGTCAATCAATATTTTATTTGTGGCATTATAAGTTCCTCATAACATTGTATACAATCATAAGTTAGTGAAAAAATGATAATAAAATGAACTTTCAATCGTATGAATTGTGTTCCTTCTGCAAAGAATCAAGCACATTAAAATGTACCATAAAAATGTGAAATATCTAACATACCTAGTGGAAGAATCTGGATTAAATCCTGAGCAAGAAAACTTATTTAAATAGATTGGCAACATTCTGCGTGATATTGTGCCTTCTTTTGGACACAAATCTAAAAGAAATAAACTGGTATCTCAGTATTATTTTTATTTTATGAAACACAGGCATATTTTATTAAATTTTTGTGATATTTCCAACTTATAAAGTAAGTAAATAAAAAATATTGTTAATATTATTTTTGTCCAATTATATGATAGCTGTCATGAGCCGGGAAATTTCCACTTATTAATTTTACGTCTACATGCTAATGTGGATGAAAAATTTTCAGAAAATTTGCTGGTTACTATAGTAACAATTTCGAAATGAAGCATCTGATTGGTTAAAAATGACTGGTATAAAATTTTCAGTATAAAACAGCGAGAAGACCTTTTATCACTATAAAACTGACCTGATTGGTTCTGTAGTTTGAAATGTTGGCCATTTGATTGGTTCAAAAATAATGAGAGAAATAGTCGCGCTAAATCCTTCTGGATTCTTATCTATGTAGATGTGTCCTGTTATATATGAAAAAAGTCCTCACTTAATATCTGAAAATAATTTGTCATTGCGTGTATATTAAAATGTTGATTGGTTTGGAAATATGAACAGGATGTTCATAAAATCAGATGTGGGATCAGCGTCGCTTTAGATGGGAAAGTAGTTTTGTTTTCTGTTAGATATTCACAAACATAACTTCATTTTTATCGTGGATTTTTCAATTCACTGAAAAATCTATCTATTCAATATTCAATTGTTTCCCTTTTCAATTAAAATGTTCCTCTCTATCAGAATGTTTGAGAACCAGTCTTACTGTTTAAAGACGATTCGATGTATCGATAGTTATAAAAATTGAATAAATATTAATCTCGTCAATATCAAAATATTTATCTGATGTTCTTAATAGGATCAGTCTGACACTTTCACAGTGAGTATGGAATTATAGGTAAGACACACCTTTTCAGAGTGCATTAAATATGATCCATCTCGGAGTTATCCTTAATGGCCTACTCAATCCTGCACATTATAAACAAAACTCTGCTAATCTGTTAAAATATCTGATTTAATACCAGCATGGGATGATTTTTTTGTTTTGGTATGTCGTGAACCGTCTAGACGTGTATTTAGATGGGACGGTTGCTTACTTCTAGTCACCGTGTAAAAAGTATGCGTGGGAGGAAGGATTTGAAGCGATACAATGTAATAATTCCCAATGATATGGATATCTAGAAATTAAAGATGAATAATTAAGTCCCTTATCAAAAATGTCTTTGAGATAAATGTCACTGGAGTTGATATTAAGTCATATGAAATTTACCAATTTGGAGATTCATTGAAAATAAATATAGGATTGAGATTTTATCCAATACGGTCATCTTTCAGTGTACCAGTTAAGTCTGAGAATCAATTTTCAGTGTCTATTTTTCAACCATACAAGAAGTTTTCCGAAGCCCCATGGAACAACCTAACAAAAATAAAAGTGGAGGATATAATTTTTATTGCAAAAATGGAAAAAAAAAGTTTTTTTGTACCTGATATTTTCTATAATAGTGAACTGATAAATCTTCGTTACGACGTTTCGCTTTTCAACTTTTTTTTTCCGTCCTGTCTTTTTTATTACAAATATTGATAAACGTTAAAATTCAAATTAAGTGAAATATCACACTTGTTATTTTAACGACGTTTTATCTGAAATAACTACATTACCTAACAATTTCGATAAAAAAGATAATAAAAATGAAAATTTCAAATATGATTTCTTCTAAAATGGAGGAAATATCAGTTTTTCCGATTTCTGTTTGATTTGGTACCTACAATGAAATAGTACCTATTTCAGTTCTGTTACCATTTATTTTGAAAACACATCGTTCGTTCCTATGACAGGAAAAATAAATGAGTTGTTGATATCTGTTGAAAGCTGTCAGAAGTTTATGCAATCAGTTACTCAGGACTGATATGTTATTTACTTATACTAAATCATATAGAGGAAACACATTAAATTTATTCAAATCTTATCTGGAAAATCGAGAACAAAATGTAAGAACTGAAAATATAATGAGTAGTGAAAAGAAAATCGAATGTAGAGTACCGCAAGGAACGGTCCTAGGACCAATACTATTCTGCATATACGGCAACGAATTATTCTTAATAGGGGCTAGTGACAGAATAATTAGTTTTGCAAACGATACTGCTGTTTTTTATGGTCGGAAGTCAAAGAACAAACTGAGAGGGACCTGGAATTCATTAAAGATTGGTTCGGCTACAAACAACTCTCCTTAAACTTAAAAAAAAAACAACTTTATACCGTTCTGTAACTACAAATCTTCTTTACCAAATTTTCAATTCATTACAGCGCGAAGTACATTCAAAATATACTCAGCAACACATATAAAATATTTAGGAGTTATCATATACTCTCACTTGAGATGGGACTTCCACATAAAACACCTTGTGAAAAAAATTGAGAATTGTTTTAAATAAGTTCCGTCAGCTCAAAGGCTCAAAGTATGAACCTAGAACAAAAAAAATATTTACTATAGTCTGGCACAAAGTCACCTAATATACTGCCAAATAGGGTGGGGTGGAGTATCAAAAACTACTTACGTACATTAGAAGTTATCAAAAAAAATTTATAAGAAATGTTGCTAAGCTTTTTCGATAAGTATGAAATTAAAACCGGTTTTATTGAGGCAATTATTTTATAAATACTGCCAAATAGGGTGGGGTGGAGTATCAAAAACTACTTACCTAATATACTGCCAAATAGGGTGGGGTGGAGTATCAAAAACTACTTACGTACATTAGAAGTTATAAAAAAAAAAATTATAAGACTAATGTTGAAGAAGCCTTTTCGGTATAGTAGTGACAAATTACATGAAGAATCCGGTATTTTCGACTTTAGGCAATTATTTTATAAAACACTTGTCTCGAATTAATATAAAGATTTAGAAAAACTGAATAGGCCAAGCCATAACTACATCACACGACACAAAAATAAATATACCATTCCATTCGAACTCAAAACTGTAGGTCAGAGATATTATCGTTTTCTAGGTTCAACTGTGTTCAACTTTACTAGAAAACATACAAACTACCCATTCACTTTTCGGTATTCCCTGTATATTTTGAATTTTGTCTGCTCCTCCGCTAACAGGGGCGCACTCATATTCTGACATGACATTTGTCAAATTCTCGATCTTATTTGAAAGCTTCATATTGTAAGCGGTTTTATTGTCTGAACTGTTTGAAATGACTGCTCTAGAGCTTCTACGATAAGCTGGATTCATTAAAGAGTTTCAGTTAAATTACCTTTGAATTACCTTTGAATGCCGGAAATTTTAGTTTTATTTTTGCCGAAATTCCAGCAACGTTTTAGCACAGTTTCTCTTTTTTTCTCTCTGGCTAAGTACCTATTTTCCGTCCTTTTTGCGTCAAAACGAAACGCTTCTGACGCAAGACGTTACACTCAAATTCGGACCATGAAATTTTACTCTCATGGCGCCTAAAGAAGTTTCCCTTCAAAAATGTATTCCAAAATTTTCCGGGGGCGGCTCCAAGATGGCCGACGATCTCTGTGATTATGATCCGATTCTATTCAAAACTGATATGTAGGGGTTTTCGGGGTCGGAGATTATGAACTTTTTGTCAAAATTACAAATTTAAGATTGTGGACGAGTTTTGTAATTATGGTCGATTCAAAATTAGTATGTGGGGGTTTTTGGGGTCGAAGATTATGAATCTTTTGTCAAATTTCATTATGAAAATGGCGGCTCCAAGATGTCGGACGATCTCTGTGATTATGGTCCGATTATTAAAAATTGATATGTGGAGGTTTTCGGGATCGGAGATTTTTAATTTTTTATCAAAATTCATAATTCAAGATGGTGGACGAGTTTTGTGATTATGGACCGTTTCTACTCAAAATTGGTATGACGGGGTTTTTGAGGTCGGAGATTATGAATTTGGTCGAAGATTATTGATTTTGAAAAGGGAAACATTCTCAATTGAATATTGATAGAAAGATTTTTCTGTGAATTGAAAAATCCACGATTAAAATGAAGTTATTTTTTGTGAATGTCTAACAGAAAACAACTACTTCCCCGGCTAAAGCCACGCTGGACATTGAACTACATCTGATTTTATGAACATCCTGTTTATATTTTCAACAAATCATTATTGATTTTTTTTCAAAATTCAAGATGTCAGCTTCAGGATGGCGGACGGGTTGATCTTTAGATGATCTCCTCATTGAAGAATTAGATCGCTCAGAACTTACAGGAAAAATTCCTCATAATAACGATGCTTCAACAAAAATACATTAAGGGGGGTGCACTTACTAAAAAGCACAATATAAAATAATTAATAAAAAGCCTTTTTAACCGACGAAACCAAAAAGGAGGTGGTTCTCTATTCGACCCGTATATATTTTTTTTTCCATCATATTTTTTTTCCATCATAACTTTTTACTGAGGCGTCCGATTCCAATATTTTTTTTTCAGTGGATGTACTTCGAATTTGGTCTTATTTGAATTTGAAAGATGAAATCCACCCCTAAGGGTAGCGAAATGAAGGATATTGATCACCCTCTGAATTCTGGTCCGTTAACCGATTCTATCAGGCATAACTTTGTACTGGGTTCTTCGATTTGGATGATTCTTTTTTTAATAGATAGGGTATACCTTATATTTGGATTTCGAAAAGAATTATAGCCACCCTCACTGGTAGAAAAATAGGGGATAATTGATTTTTCACTAGTGAACATTGGCATACGTAGTTGACAATGACAGATCGCTACTGACATTATTCTTGTTTCACATCCGTCAAAATCAGTATATTTTATGAGAGGATGGAATGATATACAAAGTAATGAAATAAACTAACCAGAACAACGAAAATAATTTATATTACAACAAATAGTAAAAGTAGATAATCATATTATTTAACTGGTAATAGTTGAAGTAAGGTGGGTAAGTAAGTATTTTGGAAGTAATCAAAAAACAAGTAGGTAGTAATTGGTAGATTTTAGCCACAAAAAATTGAAAAATAAAAACTTTTTAACAAAAAATTAAACCGACGAAATACGGAACTGAAAAGTAAAAATAAAAACTTTTTAACAAAAAATTAAACCGACGAAAAAATCAACTGAAAAGCAAAAAATAAAATAAACCTTCTTAGTCTAAATGATAATTGAGCTCCTAAACTAATGCGTCGTAGAAGTAATTGACAGAGTCAACTATATACCCTCCAAGTTTTCCTCTGGTCCAGATAATGTTCCATCAATTTTCTCAAAGAATTGTATTTATACCCTAGCAACTCCTCTTACTCAACTTTTTAATCTATCTCTTAGTTCTGGTATTTTCCCAGATTTTTGGAAACAAAGCTTTCTGAAACCCATACATAAATCAGGGGCAAGAAATGATATCGGCAATTATAGAGCCGTTTGCACCCAATCAGAAATACCCAAACTTTTTGACTTTTTAGTAAACAGGCATATGACTTGGCAAAGCAAAAGTATAATATCTCCACAGCAACATGGATTTGTGGCTAATAAATCAACTGTGTCGAACCTACTCGTTCATGAAAATTATATCTTAAGTGCTATGGAGAAAAGATTACAGGTAGACTCTATCTATACAGATTATTCTAAAGCCTTTGACAGGGTCAACCAAGAGTTGCTCATTGCCAAACTGTCTTCACTGGGTTTTTATGGACCAATTTTGCAGTGGATACAGAGTTTCTTATCTGGTAGAAGCCATATAGTGAAAATAGGAGGCTGTGTATCAATCACAATCCCTGTATCTTCAGGTGTTCCTCAAGGATCCCACTGTGGACCTTTGTCATTCAACCTATTCATTAATGACCTTGTTACAATTATAAAACATAGTGAGGTACTCATTTTTGCTGATGACGTAAAAATATTTAAATCAATCTCTTCCATAAACGATGCCTCGCTCTTACAAGAGGATTTGTCACAATTTTATGAATGGAGTGGTAATAATCACATGGACTTGAATATATCTAAATGTTATAGCCAAACATACTCTAGAATTAATCACCCTGTTCTACATGACTACAGCATCAATAATATACCAATTAATAGGAGATCAGTATCAAAGGACTTTAGATCACATAATGAGTATATTATATCTAAATCACTCAAGATGTTAGGCTTCATCAATAGATCATGTAAGGACTTCAGTTTGAACACTCTCAAGTTATTATATTGTTCATTGGTGAGATCATTATTGGAGTATGCTTCAATAATCTGGTGCCCATATTATGAGTTACACATAAAACAAATTGAAGCTGTACAAAATACTTTCCTTAGGATTTGTGCATACAAGCTAGGTCTAAGAAGGGGAGAATATTCATACAACAACATCAGAGAACAGATGAACCTATTATCTTTAGAGAATAGAAGAATTATTATAGATGTATGTTTTTTAAACAAAATACTATCTGGCAGCATCAACTGTGAGGAGATTTTATCTTTAATTACCATTAATGTCAGTAGACAGACCAGAGTTAGTACTGAAATATTTAAAATACCGTTTCACTCCACAAATTATGGTTTTTTCTCTCCTCTCACCCGAATGCTCAGAAATGGAAATAAGTATCAACAGGTTGATGTCTTTAGAAGCTCCACAAACACCATTGAAATTGAATTGAGTCGCATTATTTCCTGAAACACTTCCTTTCATGATTATTATTTCATTCCATTATTATTATATAGCTTTGTATTTTTATATATTTTACCACTATATTGTATTGTATTTTACCACTTTAGTGGACTTGTATTGTGTTTTATATTATTATTAGTATTAGTATTGTATTATGTATTAATTATCTTTAGTCTAGTTTAGGATTTTAATATTTTTTTATCTTTTATACAACAGATTGTAAATGGGACTACCCGTTGAATAAATAAATAAATAAATAATGTAAGTTACTGATTTTGAGTCGGCGCCAAACAAACTAGCAATTGAATTATGTGAAGCGTAAAATGATGGCAGCGAGATGCACGGCTGCGTTTTGATGACTTCTTTCATAGATAATGATCTTCGATAATTGTTTGTTTGGCGCCGACTCAAAATCAGTTACTTACATTAGTTTAGGAGCTCAATTATCATTTAGACTGAGAAGGTTTATTTTATTTTTTGCTTTTCAGTTGATTTTTTCGTCGGTTTGATTTTTTGTTAAAAAGTTTTTGAATCTATAACTCACGGAATAACCCATTTCACACATCCAAAGCAATTATTTTTTACTTTTTAGGGCATTTGAATAAAAGCTTGTCTTCAAAAAAGTTTTTCATTAATTATTTTATTTCATATTGTCGGTTATAGCTTCATAATAAAAATTAATGTCAAATTGTGTTGGTAAGCGCATAACTTGAGAACGACTGGACCGATTTGGCTAGTTTTTTTAAATGTTCGTAATAGTCCAAGGAAGGAAAGAATAATTGGAAAAATTGCCCGAAAAATTGAAAAATTCGAGAAAGTACTTTTTTCTACGGGATTTTTGTATGAAACGGGGTAACGGAATAACGGGATAACGGGGGATTTCTAACCCCCTGAATGTGAAACGTTCAACGCGAAAAACGTCAATGGATGAACGGCTCGCAATATTCACATCCCGTTACGCCAATGGAAAGGATTGCAGAATAGGTGGCAGACAGGAGAGTTGTTAGCGGAGATGAAAAGTCAGAGAAGCAGATTCATCAAACAAATGATCGGCACGTTTCGAGAGTCTCTTCATGTAGTCAAGAGTTTGGAGAGCTCGCGAAACACAACTTCAACGAGAGCTGGGGTAAAATAACAGTGGAAGCCTTCCAAATTGGTATGGGTGGTGCTGCGCCACGTTATGATTGACGAGGATATGTATGCGGGTTGAGTTTTCGAGTGAATTCGCGACGACATTTTAGAAGGAAACTGACAATGTTGGAGTAGGAAAGTTTTTGGTAGAGTTCTGATTTAGAGTACGAGTATATTTCACCAGTGTGGCAACAGATATGTCTAAAAATATTAAAAAATGTGAAACCCTCCCTGAAAACTTTCTTAATGATCCATCGATCTCAGAATCAATTTTTTTCCAACCTATCACATATAATGAGATTATTGTCCTCATGGCCAATTTGAAAAATAACTGTGCAACTGGCCCTGACGGTATCACTGGTAAAACGATTAAAATTATACATAAGGAGATTATTGTTTCTTTAGTTCATGTAATTAACCTCTCTTTTAAAAATGGGAAAATTCCAAGGCAATGGAAAGAATCACTAGTTACCCCAATATATGAAACAGGTGAACATAACGTCTTGAATAATTACCGACCTATCTCTGCGATAAATAACTTTGCGAAATTATTTGAACAAAGTGTTAAAAGTAGGCTAACGGCTTTTTTTAACAAACATGATGTCATCACAGATAGACAATTTGGCTTTGGAGACAATTCCAATACTGAGAAAGCAGTCTTAGACTTCATTGAAAAAACCGTCAGTGCCCTGGATGGCTCACAAAAACGCCTGGCCCTTTTTCTTGACCTGGTCAAGGCATTTGATACTGTATCACACGAATTGTTGCTAAAAAAATCAGAGAATTATGGAGTAGGGAAAAAAAAATTGAAAAAAGATTGTCTGAGTGAACCAATTGATATCAAAATTGGAGTCCGCAAGGAACAGTATTGGGTCCAATACTCTTTCTTGTATATATCAATAGCATAACTTCTATAAAAAAATTTAAAGGGAGTATAATTTCCTATGCTGATGACACAGCACTATTATATAGAGGAGACTCATGGCAGCAACTAAAAGATCATTCAGAAATGGATCTTCGAAATCTACAAATATGGCTAAACCACAATCTTCTAAGTCTCAACGCAAGTAAAACCAAATTCATATCATTTTCGATATATAAATCCGAACAGCCTCTCTACGACTATTTAACAATACACGATTGTAGTAACGTAAACAAGTGCAATTGCCCCATTATAGAAAAAACACCCAATATGAAATATCTCGGAATTATACTGGATCAACATCTATGGTGGGATGATCACGTGGCCCATGTAGTAAAAAGGATCAGACAACTGATCCATAAATTCTATAATATCAGAGAGATCTTAAACAAAAAAAATCTTAGTACTATACAACTCCCTGGTTGAATCAGTTATTAGATACTGCATAACAATGTGGGGAGGTCTGTACGATAATGCATTGAGTGAACTACAATCAACTCAAAATTCCTTATTAAAAGTAATAATAAAAAAAAAACTTTATTCCACCGATCAGCTCTACAAGGATGTTGAAACACTGGTTATATATATATATATATATATATATATATATATATATACATATACAGTGCTAGTCAAAAGTCCCCTCCCCCCCTCGTATCTTTTGAACGGGTATACTTATAATAATGAAATTTGGAGGGTGGAAATAAACGGATGTAGGCTTCTCAACTGGTCATAACAGGTGACGCAATAGTCATAAATGACGTCACAAGGCCACTGTGACCAATAATTTTAAATGGGACCCTATGGCAAGTGACAGCTCGTTTGAAAGGTATTGAAAATACCTATTCAGTCATACCAATTTTGTTTGGGTTTCGGCTGATTTTGATTGATAAATTGAAGAAATACGAAAATTATAGTTTCGCATTTAATTAATAAAGATTTAAGAACCAGTTCTTATAATAAGTGTTCAAAATGTGCTCCATCTACTTCCTGGCAGTAATGCATCCTATTGCTAAACTCTTGTCGTACTCGTCCCAGTGTGTCAGCGGAAATTGCCCTACATTCTTCAACAATTCGTTGTTTCAGAATGGCAATACTGTCATGTGCTGTAGCGTAAACCTTAGATTTCAAGTACCCCCATAGAAAAAAATCTAATGGTGTAAGGTCCGGTGACCGAGCTGGCCATTCGATCGAACCTCGTCGTCCAATCCATCTACCACGATATTCTTCATCTAGGTAACGTCTTACTGCACCGTAATAGTGTGCAGGAGCACCATCTTGTTGAAACGTTATTTCCAAGTTGTCGAATTCATCTGGATTATCTTCTAGAATTTCAAGAATTAACGCCTCAATATCATTTTGTAACATCTCCAGATACAATTCACCGGTTAAGTTAGCATTGAGAAAAAGAGGCCCAACTATGTGGTTGCCCAAAATACCTGCCCAAACATTTACTTTTTCTGGAAATTCAGTATGTTTTTCACGAAAGATGTGAGGATTTGTGTCACTCCAATACCTCACATTTTGAGTGTTAACATTTCCATTGAGAAAGAAAGTACTTTCGTCACTAAAACAAATTGTCTGTATGTAGCCTGGTTGTTGGTTCATTTTATTGGACATAGTTTCACAGAATTCTAGTCTTCGGTCGGGGTCATCATCTGAAAGTTGGTGCACCATTTTAATTTGTATGGATGAAATTTGTTTTTAGCCAACACCCTATGTACTGTCCTTTGACTGACTTCACAGATAGACGCAACTTGGGCTGTGGAAGAAGTAGGGGTTTACTACCATTGCTCCAATTATGACAATTTTGTTGTCATCACTAATTGTTGGTCGACCAGATCGTTTGGCATCTTGAACACTACCTGATGCTTCAAACTTCCGAAGAAGCTCCCTCAAATAAACCCTCGATATAGGGCGATCGGGGTACCTCTCATTAAACAGTCGTTCCGCTGCATGGAAATTGTTTCTACATTCACCAATTATTAAGATAGCTGCTACTTTGTCGGCTACAGTACGTACCATTTTGCCTATGTAAACACTTAAACGTCTCGTTAAACAATAGCTTAGGTAAATTTTCAAGGTATAAACACTTTTGACAACTAGAGAATTCAAAAACGTCAACCTTTTTGACAATTAACCAGAGGCGTACTTTAAAATCTTTATTAATTAAATGCGAAACTATAATTTTCGTATTTCTTCAATTTATCAATCAAAATCAGCCGAAACCCAAACAAAATTGGTATGACTGAATAGGTATTTTCAATACCTTTCAAACGAGCTGTCACTTGCATAGGGTCCCATTTAAAATTATTGGTCACAGTGGCCTTGTGACGTCATTTATGACTATTGCGTCACCTGTTATGACCAGTTGAGAAGCCTACATCCGTTTATTTCCACCCTCCAAATTTCATTATTATAAGTATACCCGTTCAAAAGATACGAGGGGGGGAGGGGACTTTTGACTAGCACTGTATATCAGTCACTTATCTGGATGTTCCATAATAAACAAAAATACACGACTCCTAAAACCAAGTAAACTAGATTCGCTGAAAATAAGTCTTTAATATTACCAATTTTTCGGAAAGCACATACACAACGGTATATATTTTTTTACGGCCCAAAACTGTACAATTTTCTGCCACATGACATAAAAACTATAAACTCCTTCCAAAGTATAAAAACACTATGAAAAAATTTATATATAAAAATAAAAACCTGCTAAAAATTTTTTGAAAAAAAAATCCTTCTCTTTTGACTGAAACAAACTCACGTCACACACCTCTTTTTCTCTTGCCGTCGCATTTCTTTCCATTTTTATTTTATTTTCTCTTCTTTCTTATTTTACTTTTGGTTTTCATCTCTTTCTCTTCCCCCGTGAAATTCTCAATACTAGGGTATCTAATTCTGTTACCGCTAATCTTGATGAAACACTTAAACCACTTCAAATACATTTCAAGGCCACAACACAAGCAATTAAATTGCTTATGGTGGGTTGTCTGTTTTTGAAGTGGAATATAATAATATTTAGAAATTATAACATGTAAATTCTGTAAATTATGGTATGTGAATAAATGAAATGAATGAAAAATTAAATGAAATTCGATGACTGAAATATGTCTCTAATCTCTCTATTTTTCGGTGGTTTGTGTGTATTAATTTCCTTACTCGTTTTCCTATCATAATTATTGTTTTTGGTTTTTAATTGTTTTTGTAGTTACCTCATATTTTTAGAATCAGCACAGTATTCATTACTTTGTCGATTTTTATGCCACATGTATTGTTGACATCGAAAAAGTCCTATTTATAGAAATTACTAGCTGACCCGACAGACGTTGTCCTGTCCAATTTTTTTTCTGAAAACTTTCGTCCGCGTGGAATTTGTTTTTTTTTCAATGGTTTTCTTTGTGTTGTTTCATCTAGGTTATGCCTGTGGCTCTGCCGGCTTCCCGTTATCTCGTTATCCCGTTACCTCGTTATACCGTTATCACGTTATCACGTTATCACGTTATCACGTTATCACGTTATCACGTTATCACGTTATCACGTTATCACGTTATCACGTTATCACGTTATCACGTTATCACGTTATCACGTTATCACGTTATCACGTTATCACGTTATCACGTTATCCCGTTACCGATAACGTTATTCCCGACCCGTAGAAAAGTAGTTTCCCGAATTTTCCGGGCAACTTTTCCAATTTTTCTTTTCTTATAAACCTTCCTCGAGCTATTACGAACATTAAAAAAAACTAGCCAAATCGGTCCAGCCGTTCTCAAGTTATGCGCTTACCAACACAAATTGACATTCATTTGGAATTTGGAATAATTATTTCAACCATTTATTTAAATGTTTTGGTGTTTAGTGTTTTGTTGAACATAAAATATTGTTAAGTTGAGCAATAAAAAATTTCATAACGCAGTAAATATAGATCAAATAAATTGGCAGAGGTGTATATTTGTGGATTTAAATAAGAGTTATCAAAGGGGATCCTTTGAATATCGATGGCTTTCATATGGAAGAAGTACAAGATGCCAAATACCAAGTTTTTATGGTAATAGTGAAATCACCTTGAATTATTCACATTTTAACCGAACAAAACATTGCAATAACTTTTTTCATGTGTTCTAAACAGATACGCTTCTTACTTGTTTAATCTTTCAAATATAATAATATAAATGCTGCATTGCATTGTTAGGAAATCATATTTGCAACATCATATAATCAGAGCATAATAAATTCCAATAGTGCTACTGTAACTTGAATAGATGATTACCTACAAAAATTTTATCTTATAGGCTCAAAATAAAATGTATCTTCATGGATATATAGTTGATTTACAAAAAAAATATTGAAAGTTGAAAGCCAAACTAAACTTTTCTACCTCAATATCCATAATTATCGTTCCAATTATGAATAAATGCATTTTCCTCCTTGTTCCAACTACTTAGTTAAATTATCACTTATTGAACATTGAGGAAAACTCGTGTAGCTCCATAGAAATAACTTGCTGTTACTTTATAGGAAGTACGTGGATTTATCATCTTCACTTAAACTGTGCGCAGAATAATATGAACCCCGGAATCTGTATAAACAGGGTCGGATAATTCTCCGACTTTCAGAGCGAAAGCAGCTTCTTCAAATGGTTTCTTCATGGCTCCTTTCCCAAAGGGTCCAAGATCACCTCCCCTTTTCGCAGACTAACAATCAGAATATTTGGAAGCAAGTTCTGCAAATGAGGTCTTTCCTTGAGCAATTTGATCTGGATATGATTTTACTAAATCCAGTGCCTCATCTTTGGAACGAGTTATATTTTCTTCCCTCCAAGAGGAAGGTCGCCTGGAGTCTTTATGTGTGACCAGCAAATGGGAGCACTGTACTTGTTCGGGGCCACTTGAAGACACTGGTTCTGCAGGTTTGTCGGGGGCATCCCATTGGGACTCCTTCGTGTATATATTCAAATAATAATGTTGGCCAGTTGATCTGCTGAGACGTTTTTACCAGCCGGCAGGTAACTGCTCGTCCGCCATTTTTTTTATATAGATATAACCGGACAATATGAATCAAAATGAAATAATTAATGAAACACTTTTTTGAAGACAAGCTTTTATTCAAATGCGCTAAAAAGTAAAAAATAATTGCTTTGGATGTGTGACGTAGGTTATTCCGTAAGTTATAGATTCAAAAGCTTGTCGCGCAAAGTTTTCAGTTCGAATACAAAAGCGACAAGCTTTGGAATCTATAACTCACGGAATAACCTAAGCAATTATTTTGTACTTTTCAGTGCATTTGAATAAAAGCTTGCCTTTAAAAAGGTTTTATATTAATTATTTTATTTTGTGCTTTTTAGTAAGTACGCCTTAATCCATGTATTTTTGTTGAAGCATCGTTATCATGAGGAATTTCTTCCTGTAAGTTCTGAGCTATCTAGTTCTTCAATGAGGAGACCATCTAGAGATTAACTCGTCCGCCATCCTGGAGAGCTGCCATCTTGAATTTTGAAAAAAAAACAATAATCTACTAAATTCATAATCTCCGACCCCAAAAAGCCCGACATACCAATTTTGAGTAGAAACGGTCCATAATCACAAAACTCATCCACAATCTTGAAGCCGCAATCTTGAATTTTGAATTTTGAAAATAAATATAATCTCCGATCCCAAAAACCTCCACATATCAGTTTTGAATAATCGGAACATAATCACAGAGATCGTCCGCCATCTTGGAGCCGCCATTTTGATTTTATGAATTTTTCAACATATTCGACCCCAAAAACCCACACATACCAATTTTGAATCGAATCGGACCATAATTACAAAACTTGTCCACTATTTTAAATTTGTGAATTTTGACAGAAAGTTCATAATCTCCGACCCCGAAAACTCCTACATACCAGTTTTGAATAGAATCTGACCATAATCACAGAGATAGTCAGCCATCTTGAAGCCGCCATTTTGATTTTATGAATTTTGACAAAAATTTCATAATCTATGACCTCGATTTTCAATCGAATCGGACCATAAACACAAATTCCGTTCACCATCTTGTAGCCGCCATTTTAGTTTTTTCTCTAACAAATATTCCATAATGCATTGCCACGGGAACTATCAACACCTGCCAAATTTCACGTTAATCGGACAACTAGAAGTGGGTCAAGTTTAACTTGTAAGATTTGATTAAACACATCGGGACAGGTGAAAGTAAATAAAAGCTTGTAATTTGTAACAGTACTATTCTAGCGGCACAAAGTCAAAGTTCATAATATTAACGGAAAATACATTTATTCAAAACGTTGTTAACAACCGAGAAAAGACCAAAGACAGTATCAGTTAGTGAACATTGGACGTTATTCAACGTTATCCAACATTATTCAATGTAGTCAATTTTCCAGTAAAAACTCAAAATGATTTGTACCAAGATGTTTTTTGTTGGAAAAATGTGTAGATTAATATTCTGACAAAATTCACCAGTCTAGCGGGTCGGGAATAAAAAAAAATCAAAAACCATTTTTTTTTAAGATTTCTGCCTTAGTTTCTTAAATGAGCCACTTTATGGTTAAATATAGGGGCTCTCTTCACGTTAAAAAGTTCTCAACAGTTATTTTCCCAAATGTCATAGTTTCCCGTGAAGGAAATCTTGTAAAAAGTTGTTTTTAAATCTTTCGGAAAAAAATCTTCTAGTGGAGATTAATTTCTTATATTTTCATTAGAATAAAAGTAGACAAAAGTAGAGAAGCAATCATTTTTATAGTATTATTGTATAAGTAAGTATCTACGGAAAGTAAGCGGAAGTGAGTATAGAAATACAAATTAAACCTAAAAAATATTACCTGTATCTCAAGTCCCTCCTGATTTGGACGTAATTCAGTGAACCTTAACACTATAATAGTTTAGTCACCTAATCCAATTTTTCTATTTGAAACAACTTTTTAACAAAAAATAAAACCGATGAAAAAAGAAAATGAGAAGAAAAAAATATAATAAACCTTCTTAGACTTATAATAACTGAGCTCCTAAACTAATGTGAGTAACTAATTCCGAGTCGGTGCAAAGCAAACAATAAACGAAGATCATTAAATTTCTTGATTTTTTTTTTATTACGTTACCCCTCATTTTTAAAATTTTACGAAAAACCTCAAAAAATTTGTTCTTGATATTTTGTTCCAAATTTACGACCCAATAGGCTGGAGAACTTTTCAGATTATTAAAGTACGCACTTTTCCAAACATGAAAGAGTCTTTGAGAGGAATTGAACTTTCTTGACACAACAATAATGCATGACTCTTCTGGAATCAATTTCACAATCTGGTTTGTTGAACCAAATGCAACAAATCGTTACACACACTATTTGTCAAAGCCCAGTTACAAAAGAAACATGTTATTCAAAATTCAACTGACAGAGCTATAAAGCTTGCTTACCCTGAATTTAGAAAAAGTAATTTAAAAAAACCAAGGAATTGTAGGAATTTTTTCCTAGAATAATTTATTACAATAATATTTTCATCGTAAAATGAGTCGAAAATGATATATTGTGAGAAGACTGTTTGTGGGCGCCAAGTTACAAGGTAGCAGAGTGAAAATTTGAAAAGAGCACGTCGAAATCTATAAAAATACTGATTTTGAGCAACAAATGAATGAAGTAGTATATGAAACAATCCTACCTATATTTAGATTGGGAATTCTATGAAGTCCTTTGGGTCAACTACGGGCACTAATGGTTTCACCCAATATGCTTTATGTAACATGAACTGTGTGGCGTAAAATATATTTTTTTTCCGATTGTCAGCAAATATTAATTTTGCAGATACATATCAATCAGCAAAGTATTACTTTTCCTGCCTAGGCAGCAAAGTAAGGACTTTCCTGCCTAGGCAGCAAAATAATTATTCTCAATGGGAATAAAACGTTTGACATTTTTTGACAAAAAAAAACATTCATTAACAATTATTACATAATACTTTGAACAATAATTTAAAAAACATATTTTTAGTTGTTATTAACATTAATAGTAAAATTACTACAATTTTGAGTAAATAGGCCACCTTTTCTTTCCTCAGATATCATTCTCTTTACATTCACTATATTACCAGTTTGATTCGCCTCATACGTAGTTCCTACATTTGTCAAAACTTTTTCACAAATACTTGTTTTACTTGCCATTGAATCCTCAATGTACCCTTCTGCTATAGTTGAGGATTTCCACCCACCATGTCTTTTCAACATTGTTATGTCACCTGCTGAATTTACAAGTAAAGTGGCAGAACTTCTACGGAGGCAGTGTCCCGTATATTCTTTCTTGAGGTATTTTACCAAATTTATGGATACCGTTGAATTGGTAATTAAATTCCCTATCGAATGGCAAGATAGCTTTCGGTAGGTACCATTTGAAAAAATCAGAAAATTTCAATTCCTGCTGTAGGATTTGTTATTGATCTTATCGATGAAATGACTATTACTATGAGTCACTGATGTAAATTAGTAGGTATAGATTATATATAGATAGATAGATAGATTATTTATTACCTTTCTGCCTAATACATGTAGGTTCATCTGAATTTGAAAAACAAAAAATATACAACATACATCAAAAAACATACAATTCATAATTTGATAATACATAAATGTATAGAGATTTCTGAAGTTTTTTTTTTTAGAAACTCGTTAGAGTTTTTTAAATTTATGGCTGGTTGGAGACAGATGCAATATAATGTACAGTTAGTTACAAATACTATAGCCATGATACAGTTGAAATTGAAAGTGAACAGTTGAATGGTAATCATTTTATGGATATTAAGTATATTTGAAATTCGGAAACGTCGTAGAAACTATTTGAGGATAGAATTTTTTTAAGATCAGTCTTGAATCTTTTCAGAGATTGATTTGTTAGTGATTCAGGCAGTAAGTTGTAGAGATGACTCCCGCTAAATTTCGGAGATTTTTTGTACTCCATATGATAAAACTTCTCCATGTAAATATTATTTTGATTTCTAGTATTGTATTTGTGAATTTCAGAGCACTTTTTTAGATGGTGTTTGCTTTTGTGGATGTGACACAATATTTTCAATATGTAATACTACCACGTCAATATTTTTAAGTTGAAAATTAGACGAATAATGCGCTTTTGTAGGGTGAAGACTCTAGTTATCTCTGTGGCTTGGCCCCAGGAAATTATATTATAACTTATTGTTGAGAATGCTAGTGCATAGTAGACGTTAATCAGACCTTGAACATTGAGATATTTTTTGAGAGAGAATATAGCAAAATACGTTTTATGGTGCTCGTTACAAAAGTGATTTATTTGGTCATTCCCAGATAATTTCGAATCAACTAGAGTTCCCAGAAAGTTGAAAGAGTTGACAGCATGTATATTTGTGTTGCCAAATGGTATACTTGGATCAATGGTAGGTGATTTGTATTTGCCTGTGAATTCCATATAGCTGGTTTTCTTCAGGTTAACAACAAGGTGGTTAATTTTGCATCATAACGAAAACTGGCTGATTGCTATTTCAACTCTGTGGGTAACCTCCTCATATGAGTTTCCTGAGACTATCACCGCCGTGTCATCAGCATATATAAATGGCCTGCTCTCCTCAAAAAATTCCGGCAAGTCGTTTATATATACCAAGAACAGCAGCGGTCCCAGAACACTGCCCTGAGGCGTTCCTAGTTCAATGGTTTGTTCGCTTGAGTATGTGCTGTTAATATCAACAACGATACGACAATTTAGTGTGAAAGATATTAACCAGTCATTGATGGAGCCTCTCACTCCCATTGCATGGAGTTTCGTCTTCAAGAAAAATGGATCTATGGTGTCGAAAGCCCTTGACAAATCGAAAAATATTGCAACTGCAAGGGAGTCTCTATCTATAATTTCGTGAATATTTTGTATTGAATCAGTTGATGCAGTTTCGGTTGACAGGACCGCTCGAAACCCATGTTGATGCGGTGATAATAATTTATATTTATCAAAAAAATTGATCAGCCTTATGTACATTGCTTTTTCCATAATTTTGGAAATTGGATCCGAGGCACAGATAGATCTATAATTTTCTACCAGTGCTGGATCGCCTTTTTAAAAAATCGGTGTACATTTAGATATTTTTATTGAGTCTGGAAATTTTCCTACTTCAACTGAGTGGTTTATTTATTATATGAGATTTTTTGTTTTTCAGGTCTATTATGATATTTTCAATTTCATATATTTCAAAATTTATGTAATACATTGTATTAACAGAGGGTTTCATAGTCGTACAACAGAGAGGAGTTGAATCGGATATATTACTTTTTACCAGGTCAATGGCAGATGTTGAAAAGAATTTAACGAAGATGTCAGCTATTTTATTTGTATCATCTATAGTTTCATATCCAGTTTGATATGCATATTATGTCTGTTTTGTTTAATTTGGTATTCACTATCACCCATAACATTTTAGGTTTATTATCAGAGTTTTCAATCAGGGCAGAGTAGTGATTAGTTCTCTCCGTTTGAGTTTGGTTGTTCAGAGTATTTTTCATGGTTTTGTATTTCGAGTATATCCTATCATCATTTGAGAGTTTACGAAGCCAGTTTAACCTGATCAAGACCTCCCAAGCTAAAAAAAAATTGAGAAATTATTTTTTTCCAATGGTAAAATAAAAATTTGACAACACTGTCGTATGTGATTTGAGCCGTAGAATCCGAAAAACATAAAACATACAGGGTGTTCCATTTGAAAAATCGAAGTTGGTGGCTTTTCTGGCGAAACCAAAAGTTGGCCAATTCGGTTTCATATGTCTGTCAATCCGAAATTGTGTCTCATATCTATGTACAGAATTTCATTCAAATCGGTTGATAAGTGAAGGAGATATACACAGGAAAAATAAAAATCTCAAACCGAAGAAGAAAAACTTTAATCAAAGAAATCCCTCTCTCCTATATTCATGAAGAAATATTTTCACAAACTAAGAAATTTGTTCTCTCAATATGAAACTCAACCCTTTCCTCAATAGGATCGATGCTGCTCCAAATCTTCCAAGAAAATTCATGAATGTATTCATGAGAAATTCTCCAAGTTTTTCAGCCAACAAAACCAGTTATGATTATTTCAAATGATTTTATCTTTGCTTGAAGAAATCCATAATTTCAAGTAGATCTTTTCACACATTTGGAAAGGTCAAAAAGTACTCCGAACAAAACTGCAATGATTTTATGTCGAATAAAATGTAGAGCTTATTTGAAGAGAACTGAACACTTCATTCAAGATTACTAGCAATGTTTCAGTTTCAAAACTTGCACTCACTTATATAAATGTTTTATATATACTCCTGGTGAGATAGATCAGTAGTTTCACTGGAAATCACATAACTCTACTCAAGAAGTACTCGTTTGAAAATCCACTCTCTCCTATAAAAAATGTGGTTTACTCAAATTAAGAAATGTAATTTGTTTGATTGAGAACTTTGACAACTTCTAATTAGATATATCAGTTCTTTCATTGAATATTTAAAATATCTTTATCCAAGATGAACTGATTCCCTTGTTTGAAGAGACCCACTCTCTCATATGAATGTTATTGATTTAGTCAGATTATTAAAATATCATTTGTTCAATTGAGAACTTCGATAACTTCCAATAAGTCAGATAAGTTTTCAGTTGATCATTTGAAATATCTACTCAAGATGAACGTATGCAGACCCACTTTCTTATAAATGTTTGGTTTACTGAAAACAAAATAATTTATATTGAAAAACGCATGAAACTTCAAAGTCAGAAAAACAATAATTATTACTTGAATATATTCATTTTTGATCTGGGACTTTCACATACTTTCACTTGAATAATAGGGAAAACTTGCTTCTATAGAATTCTGGAGCTGTTGCTATGACACAGGACTGTCTGATGGAAATGAAAGAGTTGAAAACTTTTTACATTTTTCATTTTCTAAATAACATATAGTAAATATTATGTTTTATAACAATTTCTAAGAAATAAAATCATTTGGACTTCTAGGAGAAAAGACTATGAAACTTGAAAAGGGAGACATTCTCAATTGAATATTGATAGAAAGATTTTTCTGTGAATTGAAAAATCCACGATTAAAATGAAGTTATTTTTTGTGAATGTAACAGAAAACAACATGAATACCCCACAAGAGGTTACCTTGACGATGGAAGATAGTGACTAAAGTTTATCTTTCAGTCGCAGATGATTCCACATCTGATTTAATGAACATCCTGTTTATATTTTCAACAAATCAATCTATCATACCCCATGACAGGTTTTAATGTCAGAAAACACTAATTTCAAAGTGTCTCTCCAAAAGAAATGATTCTAACTTTTTCCATCTTTGCAAAGTGAGATTGCTTCTTGAAAATGTGTTTCCCATTTCTTCCGGTCTTCCTGATGATCGTGGAAGCGTGAAATAGATTTTCGTCGACAAAAATGTATTGAAGACCTAGTGAATGCGATGTCTCTCCTGCGTCAATGTTACGAATGATTTCTGGTGAGTACTCTTTTGTAAAATTATCTTTGCCAAGGTTTTGAATCAAAAAAAAATTTTAATTTTTTTTTGTTAGGGCCTTTTAGAATACTATAGAGTAGTTCAATGTCCAGCGTGGTTTAGCCGGGGAAGTAGTTGTTTTATTTAGAATTCAAAAAAATAACTTCATTTTAATCGTAGATTTTTCAATTCACAGAAAAATCTTTCTATCAATATTCAATTGAGAATGTTTCCCTTTTCAACATGAATACCCCACAAGAGGTTATCTTGACGATGGAAGATAGAGACTAAAGTTTATCTTTCAGTCGCAGATGATTCCACATCTGATTTTATGAACATCCTGTTTATATTTTCAACAAATCAAACTATGAAACTGTTCTACAGAAACTTATAAAAGTTACAAGAACCTTCTGTTAACTCACTGAATGTTGTGATTTTGGCTGGAACTTCACTTCTAGATTCTATCTTCCTTTTACGGGTACTGACTCCACTTTTATGAATGATATTCCTGGCCTTGTCCACCAATTTTCCTCTCGCAGCAATTGATTTCGGTTGAAGGAATCTTTCTTTCTAACAGACGGTATATAATAAGTTTGAGTTGCTTCTGTTGGAAATATTGTGATGATTTTGGTCGTTGAAATATTATAATCTTAATGTTTCAATCTACTACAAAAAAAAACAAATCGAAGTGTAAAAATTTGTTTTGTGTATATTGGCATGGCCCTGGTTCCATTGTCAAATGGTATATGTGAATTGAACACAGTAAAAAAATATAAAGTATAAATATTGAAATTCCGAAAGAGTCTGATGATTTTTGAACTTGTTCCACCCAGCCTGAACACAGTTCCTAGTTAAAAATTCCATTCTCGAAAAATATCCTTCTACGCCTATGCCCCATCCAAGTCGGGCCATTGTACACCGCGTAAAAGTAATCTAGAAAAGATTTCCTTTTGTGTGGCTCGGTTTGAAATAGGTGAGGTTTTGTGATACACTTACAACGTTATATTTGTCACAGAATCGAATTACACCACTCTCGTTTCAACAGTTCCTGTAAGGCCAGCTGAAAATTACATTTAAATTAAATAATGGGATTGCGTCTTGAATGCGGGATACCTGTACGCCCAGTATCGGGTTTCGGATACAAAATGCGATTTTTCGACGCTCGACACCCGTATTATGTTTCCATTGGTATGTTTGTGAGAGATTTTGATGGTGATATGGCAGGCAGATTTGATACAGTAAGGCGGATCTTTGTTGGAAAATTTTGAAATAATTATGTTTGATTCTGAAGGTCTGGCCGATCTAGGTGGCCAAAACTATTTTTTCGGTTCTTGTTCGGTTTGCTTGTAATTTCGTTTTCGTTCCAAATAGATACATATGCAATTTTGGCAGCAATATACATACACAGTGCCCTTCAAAAAGTTGGCATCATATGGGAACTATTTTTATTATTTAGTTTATGCAATTCTTGATTCCATGAACAGTTTTTGGTTCGAAAATAATGCGAAATGATAGTGAATATTTTTTTTTATCGTTTGACTTTACCTGTCAAATTTGACATATTTTCAAAAAAATCGCAAAATGTCAGGTTATGTCGCAAAATTTCGGAAAATGCTTAATGAAAAATTTGTTTTTTCTTCAATTTTCCACCCACCTACCAAATTTTGCATTTTTAGATTCCAAGCACGCTGGAAAGTTTTTTCCGTGCAATTCAAAGAGAAACTACTTTCTTTAGACCATAAATCTTCTCCTTCTATTAGTGAATGATCATTTGGAAAACCTGATGGGACAACAAGATAACGCTTGCATAGTGGAGAACTTCTCATTAGTTTTTTCTTGATCGCCAGATAGCAGTCCCTTATATTTCGTTGCGAGATTTGGATCACTTGTGATTTTCTTGACCACTATGGAAGCATTCTGTTGTCCAGATTCATAGAGTTGCGATTGGGTAGCATGACAAAGAATCTGAAGATAAACAGATCCTGCGAATTTCTTCAGTTCTTCTTCTTCTACTCTTTTTACTACACTCTAGTCTAGTTAACAAGTGCTTTTTAGGTCAAAATTTTTTTGCATTCTTCGAAAATTATGATTGAGGTGTCATTCGATTCGGAATGGCATGTAGATATTTTTTGAGAAAATGCCAAGGCCGCTCGCAAAAATTGCAATAGTTATAAACAATTAAGTGAAAAAAAAGAGGGGGTTTGGTTTTTCGCCAATATCTCAAAAACAATTCGAGACAATTCAAATTTGAAAAAGATGCAAAAAGAAGAGGAAATTTCCTAAGAAAAAGTTCCGACTCCCAGAACAGTAGGACCAATATTTATAATTTTCCCAGAGGGTTGAAAATACGCCCAAAAACGGGTACTCCGGCTTGCGCAAGCCACGTCCCCTTCGGACCTTTAATGAATAAATATTATTTAAACTTATTGAATATGAAAATTAAAAACTGAAAAAATTCAGGCGCCTGCAGGATAGATCAATGAACAATAATCCGTGGTCCAAAAATTGTTATCGCAATTTTCCAATAGGTTATCCATTAGTTAATTAACAATTGTTTGTAGCACGAACATTAACATTGCAAGTGCGATAATTGTTAAACTATTAATCTGAGAATGTTTTCCTTTCGTGGAGCTATTTTTCAAAGGTCTAAGAATAGACTTCCGTTAGAAAAATTGAAAAATTGTTAATTTTCGTTTTGTTATTAACAATTTACTAAGGTGAAAAATTATAAAGCTTCATTAAATATTGAAAAAAACTTTTTTTTCATAATATTATCATTGATCCGTTTCCTTATGATCAGAAACTACTTTAAAATAATTTTTAATAATTTGTATCTCCTATTGTTTAAAAAATTGTTATAAACAAATGCGTTGTTTATGAGATAATTAAAAAAAATTATTTATAACATAATCTTTGATAATAATTATGATTTTTCAAAAAAAAACGTTTCCTAAAAAAAGAATTTTATTGCTTAAAAACGCATTTGTTAAATAACATTTTTTTTACCACTTGGTCTTCGATATTAAAAAAAAAATTTTTTTTTTAATTATCCCATAAACAATAGGAGATAAAACAATAGGAGATAAACAATAGGAGATTTTTAAACAATAGGTGATAAAAATTATTAAAAATCATTTTTGGTTATAAAAAAGTTTTTTTCAATGTTTAATGAAGCTTTATAATTTTTAACCTTAGTAAATTGTTAATAACAAAACGAAAATTAACAATTTTTCAATTTTTCCAACAGGAATATTTCCTTAGACCTCTGAAAAATAGCTCCACGAAAGGAAAACATTCTCAGATTAACAATTATCGCACTTGCAATGTTAATGTTCGTGCTACAAAAAATTGTTAATTAACTAATGGATAACTTATTGAAAAATAGCGATAAAAATTTTTGGACAACGGATTATTGTTCATTGATCTATCCTGCAGTCGCCTGAATTTTTTCAATTTTTAATTTTCATATTTAATAAGTTTAAATAATATTTATTCATTAAAGGTCCGAAGGGGACGTGGCTTGTGCAAGCCGGAGTACCCGTTTTCGGGCGAATTTTCAACCCTCTGGGAAAATTATAAATATTGGTCCTACAGTTCCGGGAGTCAAACTTTTGCTCAGGAAATTTCCTCCTCTTTTCGCATCTTTTTTTCAAATTTGAATGATCTCGAATAGTTATTGAGATATTGGCAAAAAACCAAAATCCCCTTTTTTTCACTTAATTGTTTATAACTATTGCAATTTTTGCGAGCGGCCTTAGCATTTTCTCAAAAAATATCTGCATGCCATTCCGAATCGAATGACACCTCAATCATAATTTTCGGAGAATGCGAAAAATGTTTGACCTAAAAAGCACTTGTTAACTAGACTACTCGCTGAATAATTTCTGGGGACGTCCTCCTGGACGCACGGCTACTTGAGGTAGCAGGAAGGTTCCCTCCAGCCAAGTTGAGTTTCTTTCCAAGAAAAATTGTTTATTCTTACTGGCTTTGTGCCATCTTAGCTGATATTCTGACTTAAACTTAGACAATTCCCGTTTTATTTTTACCCCTTTGTTCTTCTGAATAATCGTTTTTGTTGAGCAGATAATTCTCAAGAAATTCTAATTTCTTGTCTAAACTGGGAATATTCTGTTCATTCATGATTTCAACGAGTTTTCTCTTCGAAAATTGTATATATCCATAAGTCCCTAAAATAATATTCGCCCATAAATAATAAAAAGTAACTTAATATCAAAACTTCAATTTTTTATCGAAACACATTGATTTGGTCTGAAAGCAATATCTTCAAGATTAGCGGTTTCTAGCGGCTACTTTTTCCAGAGTTATTGACTACACACCTTAAACACTCACTTTGTAAAAAAAAACTCCTGCGGGACATATCGGGAAATATAACAAATGCTCCATTGAATATAGAAATTAATAATAAAAATTGGCAAAAAATAAACGGTGTGTTTTCTTGTGCCCTATCTCATATTCAAAATAAGCTATTCCATGTTATTACAAACTTACATACCTGGCCTTTCATAATCCATAATAATCAAATATATGTTATAGTTTTCATCGTGAAATGAACACTGAAACGTGATCTCACGAACTCAATTTCTATATTTCACATGATCAACCTATTTCTTCAAGCAAGTATAAACGTACCTAGGATCACATTATATGGCCCATATCTTTACTCCCCCACTATTCGACTGCGGTTTTAGCTACATTTTTCTTTACTGTGTTTAGAGAATCGAGTTTTGGCCAGCTAGATCGGAGAAATACCCCTATGTGCGATGTTACATTATCTTAAGATGTGATCTCCAAAAGCTCATAATGATATCAAGAAGTACGTTTTATTGCTTCAAAGCTGTTTTGTGGAAAATTTTCTATAATGTTTTTTTTATTTCGATGTTCATGCAATTTCGACCTACAAGCTCATCATCAGTTCTTCCCTGAAAAGAAACAAATAAGACAAATAATTGCTGTTTTATTCTTCGTTTTTTGGTAAATGGACCGACCCTGGTAAAATGGCGACCGCTCAAATTTTCTGAAGCTTTTGTATGTTGTACTCGACCTAGTAACCAAAAGTGTCACTGGGCCCAACTAAATCCTATTACTAGGTGTTAAAGTTGAAAATTTAACAGTTTTTAAGATTTTTTGTTTTTCAACCTAGGAGCTAGATATAGATAGATATAATTTCTATTGCATACACACGTTTGCAACATGTTTTGGTAATTGGTGAATACGTAAAATTAAAAATATTTATATCAACAGGGGGATTCGCAAGTGTATGACAGTACTTTTTTGCAAAATTTTACTTTTTCTTCTGTGACGTCAGGGAAACATATTATCCAAAGCTACTCCTCAAAGTCCTCAATATAGTATTTTGGCGAGAAAACATTGCACAGTACACATTTCTGATAAGGGTGTTCCATAGAGAGAATCAAAACATGATTTTTTTTAAGGATTAATTCAAAACCCTTTACCTATGGATTAATTTTTGGGAAAGATAATACCATTAACAAATTTGTGTCTCTAAAAAAATACAAGGCGGTTTATTTGTCGCAAGGTATTCTATAATAAGAAAAGTACGAGAACCATGATTTCCTCCGTCAAATGTAATCATTTTTTCACTATACCGGGTGATTCTCTGAGGTGGCTTTTTTTATTATTGAAGATAGAAAAACGAAATTTGAGGGTTGTGTATTATAGTTCAATTTAGATTTTTTGACATATTCACTTGCTTTGCCGTACTTCCGGTTTGACCGGAAATGAACCCAACTTTCGTTTTTTGAATGGGACATCCTATATATTTTCACTTATTTCGATCGAGAATGACATTCTGAATTCAACACCTCACTTGTCAATATTTGAGAAATGAAGTAATTTTTATTCCAATTCTTATTTTTTTATCTAGAATGTCATGGATCGTGTAAATCGCTTCATTCTTGATCAAGTAACATGGGAAAAATACGACTTTGAGGCTTATGACTTCACAGTCGTTTTAAGGAATATGACTTTTAAATATGAATTTTTCCAGTTAACTTGATTTTTTCAAATGGAAAGGGGCTCGTCGGCTTTTTGTGAAAGATCATCTTCTTACGAATAATTTGATACCACACACTTTCACTTTATTTTCCTTATTTTTCTGAATAATTGCACTAAGCGATCATACCCAATAACAAATAATACGTATTCGGTATACTTATGCACTAAGTCCTGTTATTCTAGTTATCCGTGACAAATAATTGAAGCTGTTGCTAGGACTATCTAAACAAATAGGCTAAATGCTAAATGATTTTGCTAAATGATTTTGCCGACAATTCCAGCGAAAAAAAAGATTTCTATTCCTAGGAAGATTTTGGACCCCAATACTTTCTTGAAGTTTGTACAGCACTTGTTGTGATTCGCATGGATTTTATATATTTTTATTTATTGTTGTTTCTAACTGCCTTATCTATCTGGTGACAGCACTCATCCGTCTCCACATTTTCATCTGCTACAAGCATTGGATGTTACATACACCCCCAAGTGGTCAGTTCTATTTCTATGCTCGATATATGTTCCCTATCCTATAAAACCTTCTTTTCACTTCAACAACAACAAAAAGGTATCCTTAATTACGTGGAATAGGCCTAAAAACCACTATAAAAAAATGCCCAAACCTCTACCTCTGTGGTGGTGTGGAAATGAGTTTAACGGTTCAGTTAATATTTCTGATAGTTGTCGTCAATATACTTTTTGAAAAAGGGGACAGGGAAAGATAGTTTGACTAATAATATTTGTTATTACATAGTTCTGACATATTGAGATCAGCGCAGATAGGTGACATGCAATTATAGACTGGTTCACAAGTGCCATTTTGTTCCAAACCTGGAGGTCACTACCGAAAATTATGATTTAGGGCGCATTCGATTCGAAATGGCATCTAAAGAAAATGTTTATCTGGAAAATTGCGGCTGGCAAAAATTGCAAAAGTTATAAACAATTTTAACCGAGTAAATATTAATATTAAGGAATAAAAAAAATCAGGTACTATCTAGACATATCAATAAACAATAAACCGTCGGCAAAAAATTGTTACCTCTATTTTTCAATTAATTATGCCTTTGTTAATTAAAAATTTTTATTTGTTGAAAGTTATTATAAAAACCCTGATAATTGTTGAACTAAAAACCTAGAATTTTTTTTCTTCTTGGGCTGTTCCTCAAAGGATTTAAAAAAGATCCCCGTTGAAAAAATAAAAAAAAATTAGATTTTTAACATTTTTATTAACAAAAAAAAAAACTCAAAACGTATATAAAACAATCAAGGAAAGTTTTTTCCTATTATCTCTTCTATATTTGTTTTGTTATTGCTAAAAGGAATATAATAATACATTTTTGAAATTTTTTACTTTTATTATTTGAAAAATTGTTAGAAACAAATGCATTGATTATTAGATTAAAATAATTTTTTTTTGGGAATCTAGCCATTGATAAAAATAATGATTATCAAGAAAAATATTTGAAGGGAATTATATAAATAATATTAAAAAAGTTAATAAACAATTGAGTTAGAGCTTTGGTAAAGAGCTCAGTTTGTTCATTGATCAATGTAGAATAATAATAAAGACTCGAAGTGTTCTTGTCGTATCTTCAATATTTATAAGTTATTTTATTAGCAATGAAGAAAAACAGAAAGGAAGCGACAAGTCAAAGTGCACAATTTTTTTCGAAATTATATAAAAAATAGTTTTTTTTTCATAATATGAGAGAACGTGATGAATAATGACTTAATAAAAAGGTTTCTTAATATTCATATTTAACAACAACAAAAAAATTGTTAATTAGCAAGTGCGTTTTTTAGCAATAAAAAAAATATTTAAGAAATGATTTTTTTCTTGAAAATCATTATTTTTATCAATGACTAGATTTTCAAAAAAAAAGATTGTTTAAATCTAATAATCAATGCATTTGTTTATAATTTTTTTTCAAATAATTAGAGTTGAAAATTTCAAAAATTTATTTTTATATTGCTTTTAGCAATAAGAAAACAAATTGATAGAGATAATAGAAAAAAATATCCTTAATTGTTTTATATACGTTTTTCATTTCTTTTACACCTATTTTAATAAAAAAGTAAAAAATCAATTTTTTTTTTTCTTTGAGGAACAGCTCCAAGAAGTGAAAAAAATTCTAGGTTTTTAGTTCAACAATTATCAGGCTTTTTATAATAACTTTCAACAAGTAATTTTTTTTAATTAACAAAGAAAAATAGAGGTAAAAATTTTTTGCTGACGGATTATTGTTCATTGATATGTCTAGATAATACCTGAATTTTTTTATTACTTAATATTGATATTTACTCGGTAAAAATAATTTTTTTTGTTCAGGTGTCAGATTCGGTCGGTGCGCACGGGAGCTAAGCCACGCGTTTTCAGCCTCTTTTTCGCCGCTAAATTAAAATGGTAAATATTGCCGGCACAGTTCCAGGAGGTAGGACTTTCTTTTAGGAAATTTCCTGCTCTTTGAGGATCTTTTTCAAATTTCGGATATCTCAAATCGTTTTTGAGATATTTTCAAAAAACCGAACCATATATTTGTTTTTTACTTTATTGTTTATAACTTTTGCAATTTTTGCCGGCCCAATTTTCCAGCTAAACATTTCGAATCGAATGCCGCCCTTAATCATAATTTTCTGTAGTGACCTCCAGGTTTGGAACAAAATGGCACTTGTGAATCAGTCTAATAGGGCATTTGCAACAGCAATCTCTTAAAGAATAAATCAGAAATTCAGGACGTGTTCCAGAGTTTCTACTCAAGATTGAAATTTACTTTAGAGGATGAAAATACTAATTCCTTAGCTTTTCTTGACACAAATGCCGTAAAAACTACTAACAACGTGTTGAAAGTAGATTGGTACCACAAACCAACTTTTTCAGAGAGGTTTCTCAACTATTTTTCACATCATGTGTACTCACAGATATTTTATCGGAAATCTTTGGAACACTCTTTGTATCATGATTGAATTTTGTATGAACTTTGAAAGTAGTCTCATGTGAAGATTGGAGTTTTTTCTAGTATTTTTTGGTATTTGGTACCGCTGTTTTTGTAAGCCGCTCTTAGTAGCGAGTAACATCGACTGACTAGTCCGGGTATACAGTGACCGGCTTCTGCATCAAAAGAAACTTCAGAAGACGTTTTACAGTGACGTTCGTCTTTTCGTTTTTGGCGGGAAATTAAAAAAAAATTATGTCTCAAAACACACTTATTCGAAAAAATACCGAAACATTTTATTCGGAAAAGTTGTTCAGAATGACATTTTATAGCTGTGTACATGTTTTAAAGAAAATCTGAGTTAAAAAAATTAATATAAATTTTTTGCCATAAAAAAATCAATTTGGAAACATTTATTTCTTACTAAGGAACTCATTAGTAAAGCCAACAGTAATATTTTAAATAGTATTTTGTAAAGATTTGCAAGATATTTCTATTTTATTTGGACAAAATTTGAAATCTGTGAATTTGCCATGTGTTCAGCTGCTTCATAAGAGGTCACTGAAATATCTCCAGGACATTATAATTCCGATACTGTTTATTATTTATAAACGCCCTTGTATCTACACATTTATAATAAAAAAAATGATTCGAACTAAAAATAAATTAATGTTTTGCAAATTGTTGGAATCATACATTCCTACAATATTATCATTGTTGCGTGCATCACAGATTTCATCATGATCGAAGAGGCCATGAAACAATTGACTAATAATGCTAATATGTTATTTAGAGTTGTCAAACGATTCAGTAGTGTTATTATTTATCCTGGTATTTTTATCGTCTTTCTTGTATAGTTTTTTTCATTGTAAAAGTGATTTTACATTTTGTTGTGCGTTAATAAAAATTAGAGATGCCCCAAGAAAAGCTGAGTTTGCAAGAAAAAATTGAACTCGTCTTAATATGTGGCGAGAGTTTTCATAGTTCCAGAGAAGCAGCAGATATGTTCAATGCTAGATATCCAAATAAGAATATCCATGGATCTACTGTGTTGCGTATTTCAAACAAATTTAAAGCTACATGCAGTGTAGAAAATCGTTACAAAATTCCACATAGTAAGCCCGTCACTAATGAAGAAGGTACCTTTAATGTTTTGTTATCGGTAACAGAAAATCCTCAGATGGCACTACCGGAGAGGCAGGAACAAACTGGAACATCTGAAAAATACATTAGAATAATTTTGAGAATAATACATTTCGTGCATACAAACCAAAATTCATCCACACCTTACTCGATAGAGATTTCGATGCCCGCTTAGATTTTCCATTTTGATTCCAAGGCATGATTGAAGAATGCCAAAATTTCCCTACAAAAGTTTTATTTACTGATGAACTCATCAAACGGTACTGTCAGTTGCCAGAACTGTAGGTGGTGAACTGATGAGAACCCAAATTGGAGGATAGAGGCAAAAAGTCAATTTTCCTTCAAAAGTAATGTTTGGTGCGGCATATTGGATACGCAGATCGTTGGGACTTACTTTTTTAGGGGCAACTTTAATTCACGAAATTATTTAGAGTTCTTAAATAACGAGTTTTTTATTTCTCACATGGATTACCACATAAGAAGAAATGATATTTTTTCCAACAAGACGGAACGTCAATACATAGTACCCTTGAAGTCAGAGAGTGGCTTAACGAACACTTTCCTCATAAGTGGATAGGTCTATAGTCAGAAAATCTGTGGCCTGCAAGATCCCCAGATTTGACGCCCTTGGATTTCTTTTTATGGGGGTACCTTAAAGTAAGGTTTATAAATATCGGTCATTTCAAAATATCGACCATTCAGAAGAAGTAATACGACAATGTATTAATAACATTACACCACAAATGCTGCGAAATGTGTCAGAGAAATTAAATCCCGAACAACTACATGTATTAACAGGGTAGACATGTCGAGTCATGGACAATTACAAAGTTTCGAGTATGTATGAAATTGTTTGGTTTATCATTATTTCAGTTTCTAATTTTATTTTGAATTGTTTGAAAATAAAAAGATAAACATTTGTAAGTTCTTTTTATGTCAAAAATTAAATAAAAATTGTGTAAGTACACGGTCCTTTATTAATAATAAATAGTATCGGATTATAATGTCCTGGAGATATTTCAGTGGCCTCTTATGAAGCAGCTGAACACATGACAAATTAACAAATTTCAAATTTTCTCCGAATTAAATAGAAATAGCTTGCGAATCTTTACAAAATAATATTCAAAATATTAGTGTTGGCTTTACTAATGAGTTTCTTTGTCGAAAATGAATTTTTCCAAATTAATTTTTTTATGGCAAAAAAAATTATAAATTTCTCGCCAAACAATTATCTTCAAAACATGTACATAGTATAAAATTATCTGAACAACTTTTCCGAATAACATTTTCGATTTTTCTCAATAGTGTGTTTTGAGACATAATTTTAAATTTTTAAATTTCCGCCAAACACGAAAAGACGAACGCACTTAGAACGTCTTCTGGTGTTTCTTTTGATGCAGAGGCGATTACACGTATCGATATTTGTCAAATTTTATTAATAAAATAATTTTCCATATGATGCGTACTTTCTGCCGGTCACTGTATAAAAATTGGGGCCATTTTTTGGTGCCGCGCAATTTCAACTGGGCGTTAGACTACAAGTGGACATAGTTTATCGCAAAACTTATGGATACATGTTTTTTAGAAAAAATTACGATTACCAACTTTTATGCTAGACATTTTTCTAAATCTCCAATACTTCTGGAGTTATAGCTCAAAATATGAAAAAAAAATTATTTTGTTTTTGGCACCGTGGCATGGTAAAGAATTGCTTATTGGATACTTCATACTTTCGAATTCCTGAATCCAGAATTTTTGCTGTTTTGAAATTTTTGTTAGGTCAATATCTGTATTGATTGATTATTAGCCATATCGCGATTTCTATAAAAAATCTTGACCACTAATGCTGTCACTAAATGATATGAACTTATGCAACCCGTTGTCAGTCACGATCCTTCTAGTCACCAGAATGGTATTGCTTATTTTGTTCTTCTAGTATCAAGTATTGTCCAATGCAAGGTTCGTTAACACCGATTTGTCGATCCTTTCCTTATTAGTAATAATATTATTATTGAAAGTTGCGGTATGCTCGGTTACTCAATTCCAAAAGGTTGGAGTCATACCAAAAGAGCTCCATAAGTACAAAAATTGTACAAACAAGAACTAGTTTCAATCAAAGACTCAATTATTTTATTTCTTGATCCTAGATTGGCTTCCTGAGTTATTATTTTATCTGAACCGAAATGATTTTTAGAAATAATTTGGTGTTTGTTTGGATAGGAAACTAATCTGTTTTTTCAAATATTTTTTAAAGGTGCATTATCCAGGATATTGGTCGGTGGTCGGTACCTAATTGCAAACTTCCTGCGGATTTCCATTTTTAAGAAGCAGAATTAATACCTAACGCGTGATTAAATGTTGAGGGGTGTGATATCTTTTTAACAAGGAACACTAATGGATGCAACAAAAACTTTTTAACAAAAAATTAAACCGACGAAATACGGAAACTGAAAAGTAAAAATAACCAACCTTCTTAGTCTCAATAACTAAGCTCCTAAACTAATGTAAGTAACTAATTTTGAGTCGGCGCCAAACAAACAAGCAAATGAATTAGGTAAGGCGTAAAATGATGGCATCGAGTTGCGCGGTGACATTCTGATAATTTTTTTGAAGTAATTTAATGATCTTCGTTGATTGTTCGTTTGGCGCGACTCAAAATTAGTTACTTACATTAGTTAGGAGCTTAGTTATTGAGACTAAGAAGGTTTATTTTATTTTTACTTTTCAGTTCCGTATTTCGTCGGTTTAAATTTTCTGTTAAAAAGTTTTTATTTTGAAAATTTTTGTGGCTGAAATCTACTGATTACTACCTACTTGTTTTTTGATTTCTTCCAAAATACTTGCTTACCCACCTTACTTCAACTATTACCAGTTAAATAATATGATTATCTACTTTTACTATTTGTTGTAATATAAATTATTTTTGTTGTTCTGGTTAGTTTATTTCATTACTTTGTATATCATTCCATCCGCTCATAGAATATAATGATTGTGACGGATGTAGGAGAACAAAAATAATGACAATAGCAATCTGTCATTGTCAACTACATATGTGTGCCAATGTTCACAAGTGAAAAATCAATTATCTCCTATTTTTCTACACGTAAGGGTGGATAATTCCATTGGAAATTCCAAATATGATCAACTATGAGGTATACCCTATCTAATAAAAAGAAATCATCCAAATCAAAGTAACCAGTACAAAGTTATGCCTGATAGAATCGGTTAACGGACCAGAATTCAGAGGGTGAGTGATCAATATCCTTCATTTTCTACCCTTAGGGGTGGATTTCATCTTTTTAATTCAAATGGGACCAACTTCGACGTTCACCCTATCCACTGAAAAAATAATTATAGGAATCGGACGTCTCAGTAGAAAGTTTTGCGTGGCCATACCTACACCTACACCTCCTCCTTTTTGGTTTCGTCGGTTAAAAATAAGGTTTTTATTGTTTCAGCTCTAATAATTTTGTCGATACCAACCGCTTTTTGTTTTTCAATTGTCCTCTAATATTTGTATAATGTAAATGGGATAATTCAACCATAATTGAATAAAATAATAAATGAATGTTAATTTTCCTACCCAGACTCAAATTATACGAATTCAGAATTTCTCGTAGGAAATAATTTTTGCTACGGAAAAAGGCGAGCTGAATCCATAATTTTTAATTGAATTGCTTCACACTGGACCGTCCCATGAAATCCGTGATTACTACGCCAGTGCTATATCATACAATAATTCCCACATCTACGTCGTATCGCTAGTATGGAACAATAGGACCTCTAAGTACCCTCCCGTAAGGCCGTTTATCGCGCGGACCGTCTCGAGGGGACGCCACATTTCATTCTCTATTCTCCTGGCTCAATTTTGTGTATGTCATCGAGAAACGTGACTCAACTATGAATGTAATCCGAAAGGAAATTGTTTTATGGCAGTTGGCAGCCATGCTCCCTACCGTTGCGTCTCATTTACATTTTGTGCAGAGGAAAATCCTTTTTGCGATTTGCCAGATTGTTATATGGCCGCTTTTTTGCCGATGCATGCATTTATTAATGGTTTTATGTGTGTTCTGCAATCACGATTGAATGATGTTTAAGCGGTTCGAAAACCGAAATATGCTTTCATTAATCCTATGATATTTAGTTCGTTGTGATATATTTTTTTACGTTTTCGACAGTTCTGATCCTACCTAGAGAATAAAATTTCCTGCCTCTCTAGTAAAACTAATGGATGACATAGTTATGATCAAACTATTGGGTTCGTTTTCTTTATCGAGACGTTTTACAAGTATGATTCAAATGTCGCTAATAAAAGTATCACAAATATTGCTTTGGATGTGCGACGTAGAGTGAGTTATAGATTCAAGAGCTTATCGTGCAAAGATTTCAGTTCGAATACAAAATTTTGAATCTATAACTCACGGAATAACCTACGTCGCACATCCAAAGTAATTATTTTTTACTTTTAGCGCATTTGAATAAAAGCTTGTCTTTAAAAAGTTTTTTTTCTACGACAACCTCGATAAATGTTCATTTTATAACCGTAACATCAATCATAAACAAGCACATTTTGTACAGAATTTCATTTTTGCATCGGTTGCTAGGCAAGTTGCTAAGCAACAAATGCGAAATGGAATATTTCGTGTTAGGTCTAGGTTCACTCTGAAATCACGACGACTACGGCTTGTCAAATTATGACGTCCAGCGACAAATTGATGAAATGTCAGCAGATCGTTTCTGTCAAAGTTTTAGTAGGTAACGAGTAATTTCATAGTTGTTTTCCATAAAAACTATTAATTAAAATGGAAACTGATAGTGATATTGACTTAGATTTGACACCTCCGAACATAATAGAAGCAGCGAAGGAACAACACTGAATTTATTACCGGAAACGTCGAAGAGTATGTATCAACGCGCTTATAACCTTTTTTTGGAATGGAAGGTAGATCAAAAGTCAAAATCGTTTTCCAAGAACGTTTTAATGGCTTATTTTGGCGACTTAGCCAAAAAATTTAAAAGTTCCACTTTGTGGTCACACTTCTCAATGCTGAGAACGACTCTTAGTATCTATAATGATATAGATATTGCCAAATATTTGAAACTGAAAGCATTCCTCAAGCGGCAGTCTAACGGCTACAAACCCAAAAAGTCAAAGATCTTTACAGCAAATGACATCGATAATTTCATTGAACAGGCTCCAGATGAAATATATTTGGCAACAAAAGTAAGCTTTATATTTCCATTTGATGAAAAATATGTTTAAGTTAACTAATTTACATTGCAGGTTGCATTAGTTATGGGAGTAATGGGTGCATGTAAAAGACATGAATTACATCAAATGAAAATTACTCATTTCAATGATCTTGGTACAGCTGTTTTAGTAACAATACCAGACAGTAAAACCAAAATAGTACGAAATTTTACTGTAACTGGCAAAATCTACGAAATTTATAAAAAATACGCAAATATTCGCCCTCAAAATGCTAATGGTCTATGGTTTTTCATTAATTATCGAAAAGGAAAGTGTACCATTCAGAGAATAGGTCTGAAT
>JAFIRS010004901.1:0-71382 GCA_018342105.1 Gonioctena quinquepunctata
GTTCAGTTTAAATTTTTCGAGATTGTATTTGAATAGCGGAAGAGAGTTGAATTTCTTCAGAGAATCTGGAATTTTCAGAGCAAGATATAGGTGACTTCTTTGTCCTATTGTTTTCAGCATTCAAGGTACGGCAATAGACTGGTTCCTATACCTCATTTGATATCTATGATCTATCATTACGGACTTTGCAAATTTTTTTCGCTTATGCAAAGCCAGGGCTAGTACAGATATATGTCTAATATGGATAACTTTCGCCCCTCTGTACAATTCATCGCTGGGTACCTAATGTTTTCCCAGTATTATTTTCAAGATCCATTTTTGTATGGTTTCCAAAAGTTTCAGATAGAAGTTTGTAACACCGTCTCAAGCTATTATCCCTTACATCAAGTATGTATCAAAGCAATGTACATAATTTTCAAGTGATGAGTCAGTTCTCATTATATGGAATATCAATCAATGTGTATTCAGGTAGGTTCGAATTATAACTTGTGAAGGGAGGGTAAAGTGTTTTTTGAGATATATTGTGAGTAGTTTACTGTTGAAGAAATCTTATATCACGGGAAATGATTACGTAATTTTTCTTTCATATTAGCCCAAGGAACGTCTTCAAAAAATATAACAGTATTGTAAGCAAAACTTCTTATTTCTCAGGTAAGTCAAATATAACGTTCGAGTAGATGAAAAAAATGGGACCAAGAACTGTTCCTTGCGGGACACCGAAACGGACTTTTCTCGTATTACTCATAGAATCAATGACTTTGAACCATTTTCCTCTGTTTTTCAAATAACTTTCCATCAGTGCCTAAGCAGTGCCCCTGAATCCATTGTTTTCCAGAGTATCTAGTAGGTCTGGATGGCTGACCATGTCGAAGGATTTTGCGAGATCGATGAAGTTCCATAGCTGTATATTATTTCGCTGTTGAATCTGCAATTGTATCCTGTGTCGATCTCCCCTTTATAAATCTATATTGTCGGTTTAAGATAAGTTGGTATTTTTTGAAGTAGTCCAATATTCTAGTTTTGATCAATTTTTCTAGAATTTTACTAACGGTTGGAAGTAGTGATATAGGCCTGTAGTTAGATATTGCGGTCCCATTCTCAGATTTGAATATGGGTTTGATTACAACGATTTTGAAGGATTTCGAAAAGTTACCCGTTTGTATAACTTTGTTAGCAATGAATGTTATCGGTCTTGCCAAATGTGCACAATTTGTTTCTTATTGTTTCTACATTAATATCATCTACACCAGGAGCCTTATCCATTTTCAATTCCATTATTATTTTCCTGACCTGAGTTCTTCTTTATCAAAGGAATAGATAGTGTTCTCAACCCTTACTGTTTTAGATTTTCTGTACTGTTTTTTAATTTCGTTTGCTAACTCAGCACCAATTTCCGTGGAGTACCTGTTACATTCTTCGGCAATAACAGTATAATCTTGAGTTTCAAGATTCTCTAATTTGATTTCCTTGATAATCTCAGAGGGCCTTGAATTCTTTTAACGCATTACCTCATGTGTTTCGGGCTATTATTTTTTTCAAGGAGAGCATGCAAGATATTTCTACATTGTTTGAATTCATTGAGAATGGTGATATTGTCTTTATTTTTCTGCACCTTTTTGTATGGATAATATTTTCTATCAACTGATTCAACTAGTCCATCAGTGATCCGAAAGTTCCTCTTGACTATGTTTCTTTCAGTTTTAACTATATAGGCCAGTAGATATAGACAATCAATTCACAATTAATCCAAAAGTTTTCAAACTCCAATGGTATGTTAGTGCAGTAATGAAAACAAACTATGAAATTTTGCAAAAGTCTGCAATAAACGGAACATCGTTTTGATTGCAAAAAAAAGTTCTAATGCCTCATTTCTGCACTGAAATTTGCAAAAGTTTTGCAAACCAGGCATACCGATAGTAATGATGTTTAACAACATGCATTGAGTTTGCAACCTTGTAAAAGTTACGGAACCTTGTTCTTTGTCATTTGTTCAAGTTTTTCAATGGAATTTGTTTGAAAAAACTCACAAAAGTTCTTCGAATTGGATAAGTGAACGGAAAAAAGTGCAACATATTCACGAACATTTGCAACCATTTTCAAAAAACGCATAATTTATTTATCAAACTTTTTTATTGACGCCGCCATTTTGAATACACACAAGCATTGGAATAATTTCAAAAGTTTTTGATTGTGGTTGCAAATAAAGTGAATATCAGTCTCAGTGGATATGTAACTTTGCAACCTCATACGAATAACGGAACTCATTTATTTATTGATATAATTTTTTGCATTTTTACTAGTACTGAAATAATTGCAGAATTCTGCAAGTTGCAGTTCTAATTACAACTAATATTTTACGTGATGCAAGAGATTTGCAACCGTCATTGTTCAACGGATTATTTTTCATATATACCTGATTTGTTTTTTTTTCAATTTGACCATAAATTGTGAACAATGTGCAAATAGGTTTGAGATAAGTGGAAGTGCAACTTTGTAGTGAAATCCCTTCACTATCGATGATGAACTTCGCCTTTTGTTTCTAGTAGCTGTCAATATCAGCAATAGTCCACACTTGTATTACAAAAATTAGGGAACAATAAAGACACTTATTATTATTATTTTCATTATTATTACTATATATATATATATATTTATATATATATATATATATATATATATATATATATATATATATATATATATATATATATATATATATATATATATATATATATATATATATATATATATATATTATATATATATATATATATATATATATATATATATATATATATATATATATATATATATATATATATATATTAGACCGACATATGTCTACAGAAGTCCAGTTAAATACTTGATTATCCATTGCGTATATCTGTTATATTCTGTACTGGTCGACTGAAAGTGCATCCGAAAAAGGATACGGTTACGTAGTTAACCACAAAAAAAAATTAATTTGATTATTAATCTAAGGAGCAATTACTGTTTCCGACTGATCAGCGGAATGAATTCAATCTAACATTTTCGAATGCAACAATCGAAAGACTACAAAATTTTGGTAAATTCCGCTAAAAGACTTTTGGAAGACATTTCATCGCATTAGAAACGACATGCAATCATTCTTTATTTGAAATACTCACTTCTCACAACATGATTTTATAGCTACCGAAGAGAATTTGAAATGAATAATTGATGCTCTATGGAATTAAGGATATCAAAAAGTTATGATCCGAGAATAGACATAACGAATTTATATGTGAAGAAGTGGCCACCTTAACCATGAAAGAATGATTTATTCTGAGAAGTCGAAAATGTATACGAAAATGGCTACCACATGGAGTTCGAAAAAAAAACATTGAGTGGACAACATGTCAAAAGATAAAATAAGGAAATCTAATAAAAAAAAATCTTTATGAATTGAACCTTCAACACATGATTTCATCCTGCGTGGGATGAAACACTGATTAGCAATTATATCATAAATTTCAAGGATTTATATTAGATTCATTACAGCGATTGGAAATATCTGGCTAAGAACTATAAACGCGCCTTTTCATGCATAAAAACGACTATAAATAACAGGGCGCGATACAAGTAACTCTAAATACCCTATCTCAGGAAATATAATTATCAGCGAATGTGTGCACCTTCTGAACTAGGGTGATAAAAAAGAGGATGTAATGAATTAGGAGATGAAACTATCAACATAAAAATAAAAAAAGGCTTGTTTTTTCTCATCCGGAGACCGCGATTTACATAACGTGGACTACTAAATACTAATAAACCTACCCCTACCAAACATATGAAGGACTTGATGATCGCGTCGTGTGGGATGCGCGAAAAAAATCAAAAAGGTATACAAGAGCATGAAAATATTGACTCAATATCTCAGTCACAGACATCCAGTCGAATCAGTACACAGTTCGAAGTTTGTAGTCATATTAAAATTGAAATATAAATTGAAATGTATATTAGAAGGATTATTAAAATATCGAAACGAGAAAATGGTTTATCTAGAATAAGTGCGCATCAATGGAAAGTTGGTATTCAGTTACTAAAAACAATAACTGAATAATTATCAAGAAAACATTTAAGAAATTGAAAATGTATAATTGGAATTTTGAAATCGTTTGATGTAACTATTGCGTGAAATCAAGAATCTGTAAAAGTGCAAACATGGTGAGCTTCACTATTTTTGTGATTTGTATTCATTTGACCTATTAGATCTTTCCCAACCATTATTAAATTGAATGGCATATTCGATTTTCTACGAAATCTCTACCCGAAATAAAAATGTTTTATTATGAAATTTTTACCAAATAATTAATCATGGTCATTTATTGTTTTTTCCAAATCATAAATTGAACAAGCTTTGAACTATGAACTACTCTATTGTATCTAAAGTTATTTGTTGTATGAATATAAACAAGACTTCAATTACTGCGGAATACATTCCGATATATGTTTTTGTTGTTAATGCGAATCTATGCCTAGAATTATTTCATAGTTATGTTATTGAATCAAATTAATTTTATATCCAGTGTGAGTGAAGATCACCCAAAATTCATGAATCATTCATCCAGTTTGATATTTGTTGAATGAGCACGTAACATTCAACAAATATTATTTTTTCATTATTGTTTTATTTACTCAGTTGGTAGAGTTTCAGATATTTTGTTCAAGAGTATGTATAAGCATTTGACTTTTATAAATTGTGAAACTTTCTTACAATTAATTCGGAATTATATCTATTCATCCACTATAGTTTCCTTATTTTTTTAGATTGTTGAATTAATAAAGTATTAGATATAAGTAGTGTGGTTGGAAAAAACCGGAATATATTTTATAACGGGTTATGAACAGATTTGAAAAGGAAACATTCTCAATTGAATATTGATAGAAGGTTTTTAATTGAAAAATCCACGATTAAAATGAAGTTATTTTTTGTGAATGTCTAACAGAAAACAACTACTTCCCCGGCTAAAGCCACGCTGGACATTGAACTACATCTGATAGATATTCTGAAAAGGCCCTAACTCGAAAGAAAAAATCTGAAATTGAAAATTTGCATTTTCATTCAGATAGTTATTTGATTTTCCATTCCAGTCTCAATTAAGAACTCATGAAGATGAATGAGGCAAAGAAAAATGTTTTCCAAAAGAGAGTACTCACCAGAAATCATTCGTAACATTGACGCAGGAGAGACATCGTATTCATTAGGTCTTCAATACATTTTTGTCGACGAAAATCTATTTCACGCTTCCACGATCATCAGGAAGACCGGAAGAAATGGGAAACACATTTTCAAGAAGCAATCTCACTTTGCAAAGATGGAAAAAGTTAGAATCATTTATTTTGGAGAGACACTTTGAAATTAGTGTTTTCTGACATTAAAACCTGTCATGGGGTATGATAGATCATTATTATTTCAACAAATCAATGAACAATGAACAAATCAATGAATGAAAAATTGTTGTCCATTTCAAAGTCATTTTTGTAATTGTAAGATTCTTTAAATCCCAGTTTCTCAATACAGGGACTAGAAAATGGATACAACTTACTTTCATTTGTAACGCAATCATTATCCTCGTTATATTCCATTATTTGGGACATGTTTTTAGTACTATGGAAGTACTGAAGTTGTAAGGATCAAAATGTCATACATACAGTTTGTTTATTTTTTGTAACGAAGTATTTTTCTCATCACTATAGTATGTTTGTTTTTATAAGTGCTTTGATTATTCGCATAATATCCTCAACTAGACTGGCGGGTTCACAATTTGAACGATTCCAGCTCTCTAAAAATCCATACAGTGCGCGTCAAAATTATGGAACAAATTCAATATTTCGCAAGCCATGTACTTTTGACAAAAATCATGAAATTGGTCGATTTTCATTTTAAAATGCCGATTTTTTTATGTATATTCTGAAGAGGTTATGTCACTGGTTTTGACATGGTGACGTAATCGGTAATTTTTTTAAATTGGAATAGATGTCTTGTGATACCTCATCTGAAAGGCCTTTCAATACTGCATTCAATGATAATAATTAATTGGATATTTTTTTACAGGGTGAACAAAAATTAATATTTTATTTCAATAAGAGAATAACTTTATACCCAACAAAATAGAACAGTTAAATAAGATGTTCGAAATGCCATCCACCAGTCTCTCGACAATGGGTAAATCTACGGACACATTCCTCTTGCACATTGCGAATAACTTCCGGAGTGATTCTGTTAATTTCGATCCTAATTCGATTTTTCAACTCTTGTAGATTTTGAGGCCTATCTACATAGATCTTCGATTTCAAATAACCTCACAAGAAAAAATCCAGGGGCGTAAGATCTGGAGATCTTGGGGGCCACTCTATCGGTCCGCGTCTACCAATCCACCTCCTAGGAAAACAGTTATTCAAAAACTCGCGAACATCACGTGCATAGTGCAGGGGTGCACCATCTTGTTGCAACCAAATACATTCATTTGGTGAGTTAGGATTGTTGGCGTTTGGAAAAATATCGGCAAGGCTAGGTATGAGTTCATTTCTTAAAAATTCCATGTAACGCTCCTCGATTTGCTTCGAAAAAATACTGGTCAATAATCCTGTCGTTTATTATCCCTGCCCAAACATTGACTTTCTGAGGGTATTGAATATGCCCGTCCATCATCCAGTCAGGATTATCCCTACTCAAATATCTGCAATTCTAACGATTTACTGAACCATTTAGGCAAAACGTGTAGCCTCATCGGAAAACAGAATTTGTTTTATAAAACGTGGATTGCGGTTACACAAATCCTGCATTATTTCACAGAACTCCACACGGCGATCGGGATTATCATCATTGAGTTGTTGATGTAGCTGTACTTTGTATGGATGGTACTTTTCTGCTTTTAGAATACGTAATACAGAACTTTGGGATATGTCAAGGTCTGCTGCAATTTGTCGTAAAGTATTGTGAGGATTATTCTCTACACCCAATAGAACATCAAGTTTCACGTTTTCTTCTATTTTAGGACGTCCAGCATTCGAGATATCTTTGACATGACCAGTTTCTCCGAATTTTTTCTCAATCTTACTGACTGTTGAACGACTGATAGGTCTATTTGGATACTTCGCATTGAACAAGTCGCATACCTTTTGCTGAGTTCTGGTTCTATCTCCGCATCCAATAAAAATTAAAATTTCTATGCGTTGGGTTTCACTCAAAGTAGCCATTGTCTACTTTTAGAACCTTTTCACTTAGAATTTGTGGAGAATAATTGTTGATATTTCAACTGACATTTATTTGACACTAACTTGCCTATTATGGCATCAATTTATGATTGTATTTTGTTTCCATTTTAGACTAGGAAATTAATATTTGGAAAGGATCCATTGGTGTAGTAGAGCACTGACTCACTAGTCTGCCAGGGCAGTCTGAGGGATTAGAGCCTTGGCTCAAAAAAGTAAAATTTTGCATTTTTCAAAACGCTTTTATTATCTCCACTTGTAACTGAATAACTCACAATGTAATAAAATTTTGGAAGTTGATATTCACCCACTTCCAATCTTCCGAATAATCTGAAATTTGTCACACATATCAAGGACCGAAGACAATTCAAGAATTTCATAATCATAATGGAAAAATAATGAGAATATATTTTTCCAAACGCCAACAATCCTAACTCACCAAATGAAAGTATTTGGTTTCAACAAGATGGTGCACCACCGCACTATGCACCCGATGTTCGCGAGTTTTTGAATAACTGTTTTCGTAGGAGGTGGATTGGTAGACGCGGACCGATAGAGTGGCCCCCAAGATCTCCAGATCTCACGCTCCTGGATTTTTTCTTGTGGGGTTATTTGAAATCGAAGATCTATGTAGATAGGCCGCAAAATCTACAATAGTTGAAAAATCGAATTAGGATCGAAATTAACAGACTGGTGGATGGCATTTCGAACATCTTATTTAACTGTTCTATTTTGTTGGATATAAAGTTATTCTCTTATTGAAATGAAATATTAATTTTTGTTCACCCTGTAAAAAAATATCTAATTAATTATTATCATTGAATGCAGTATTCAAACGCCTTTCAGATGAGGTATCACAAGACATCTATTCCAATTTAAAAAAATTACCGATTACATCACCATGTCAAAACCAGTGACATAACCTCTTTAGATCATACATTAAAAAATCGGCATTCTAAAATAAAAATCGACCTATTTTAGGATTCTTGTCAAAAGTACATGGCTTGCGAAATATCGAATTTGTTCCATAATTTTGACGCGCACTGTATATTGGGCGGACGATTCTTATCTGCCGCACTATAAAAATCGCCAGTGAGTTTTTATAAATTATTCACACCCAGTAAAGTACTTCATAAACTTGGTAACAACATCTTAACCAAGAAAAAGTATGGAGGGCCGGTTCATATCAATCCGAGTGGAGGACTGGGATGTAATCAACATGGAAGAATCATTTTCTTGAACAATTTTGAAAATAAAGATGGGAAAAATACAGGGACGTAACACAATTGTGTTAATAGTACTAATGTACAACTATAGGAGTGTTTTTTAAATCTCAATATTTCTTCCATTTTTTAGTGAATCTCGATCCTCCTCCTCGATCCTCCATCAAATGTATTATTAATGAAAGAAAAAGCCATATGAAGAGGGATAAGATATGAAATGAAATGCATGAAGCACACAAAGTCGTCTTCACAAAAGGTTCAATATAAATTGACACACAATTGGTAGACCGACAGGCGAAAAACAACTACTTTCCTGGAAAATACCACGCAGAACGTTGGATGATATTCACCTGACAATCCATGCAAACTTCCATATAAATGGATATTGTTCGCAAATGTTTCTTTCTGATGATGTATTATTTATGCAAATTCCTACTTGTAATATCATGTTATGGCTGTTTTCACCTACCGTTGATGAGCTTCTTCTTGGACGATATTCAACTTGATAACAAAATGAATGCCATTTATTCGGTATATAAAAATCTTCATTATTCAGATAATACAGGTGTTAAAAAAAATAAATATACTTTTTAATACTAATGTTCCGCATTGTAACATAGTTTGCAAATTATTATACTGCCACCAATAGGTAAAATGAGTTGTCTGCCCGATTTGCAGAACTTTTGCTTTTTTTTTGGTAGAGTACACATACGAGAATATTTTTTTTTACCTTATTTCCGAGCTGCAAATTGATGAAAACATTGTACGTCAGGACATCTACACTTGCAACCATCATTTGAAACTATTCCGACACTCATTTTAAAAAAAAAAACAATTTCATGAAAAAATATATTCCATTTGACGCAAGAGGTTACAAATTCAAACTCCTCTCAAGAACATTATTATATGTATTTTTTCGGGTTTGCAGAACTTTTGGAATTTTCATAAAAAAAATTTGGATTAACAACATTTTTTTTTCGATAAAACAAACATTTCCGTTTTGTTTGAATAGTTGCAAATTCATCAGAGGATGTTTATTGCTATTTCCCAAAACTTCGAAATTTTGCAGAACTTTCGCAAATTTTTCCGCGAAAAATCATTAAATTCTGATTTTCACCTTTTTCCGTTCAGAAAAATGGGTTGCAAAATCAGACTAAATATAATTCGAACATACTCTTCACTCTACTGAAGTTTTGAAACTTTTGTAATTACTATTGAATTTTGGGAAAATCATGTCTATTGCTACTGGTCTGATAGTACTACTTGTTATTATGTGATTTTGTAGCTTTTCTGTAAACAATTGTACCATATTAATAATGTCTGTTTCGCAATGTAGTTCTGGCTAATTTTCATTACTCAATTCATTTTTCAAAATATCATAATTTATGTAACTTTTTGAATACATATTTTTTATTTTTTTCATTCTCTTCAGAATGTAGATCGTATTGGAGGATTCGAGAGTAGTAGTCTGTAAGACAGGTTTTTATAATAATTGGGCGTTTATTATGGTAATTATTGTTTGTATTCATAAATATGTGGTGAATACATGATTCACCATCACCTTGTATGCGAGTTTCTTCATTAATTAACGAGACATAATATTGCATAATATTGAGGTAATCATAACTAATTTCATTTTTTTCAAGAATGTCTATATTTATGTTTCCAATGATCAGTTTTGAATCTGATTGATGCCTGTCATGAAGGAAACTAATACTATCAATGGTCTCGCGAGAAAATGACACATGTAGACACTGTACTGCTTTATTTAATGGGGATTATGAAAAAAAAAACAATTCAACAATATATTTCATGGTATTCTGTCATTCAGAATGATACAGTTGATGCATGTTTGATAATCCGCTGCAATCAAACCCTTTTGAAAGATCGTTTTGCTTCCAAGCCATTAGCACTCATGATCTGAAAAAAAATATATAAATTTTTTATTATATACAGATTTTGGAAACAGATAATACCAATTCGAATCCGGAGTCACTGAAGTTGTATGTTCTTGTTAAAGTCCTACCATCATCTGCTTTCGTAACAACTTTCAATGTACTTCCATCTAGTGTGGGTGTACTCTGTGAAATATGAAATGAATAAGTGATATCATCGAGAATTGATGAAGGTGAAAAGTTATCGTGAAAAATACCAAACTAATATTGTTTTTTATTGGGAGTGAAAAGGTTCTGGTATTATGTTGAGCCATATACTGAAATGAAAATAATACCTATTTCCTGGGAAAGGAATTATTTATTAATTAAAAAATTAATAGGGTATATGTCACATAAATACCAAATGGTAACAGCGGTGATGGTAGAATTGCCATAAGATAACTGTTCATATAGACGATATATTGCTACTGGTTTGCCTAATCCAGATTGGCCGATATGTTCAGAAAATACGAAAATATTATTGATTATTTTTGTGATTTTGGCGAATTATTCTGAAATACACATTTTTTCCAGGAGAAATGTTCAAAAGTATCTCTTAATATATCCTACGGAACAGGTCTACACATATTTATGGAGATTCAGTATGAATAACAATAGAAATGAGACGGACAATTTGAGGAATAGAACGCGAATAATGTGTTTTTCGAAAATGTGACGTTGAATTGGATTTGAACGAAATATTGCACAGAATCATATTCTTTCAAAAATATTATCTAAAATTTTCTACTTTCGGTTCAACCTGTGGTAATGCTCTGAATATTTTTGCTGAAAATGTTGAATGTCCTTGGAACCCATAATGATATATTCACAGTAATAACGGTTTTCTATGAAGCACAGCGTGGAACCGATCTCTTCGATATCGAGTTATTTGTCGTTCTGAATCTATATATATACCTTTCTAATTTTTTCAGGAAAATTACAGGATCATGACAAATGCCGTATTTTGTAGAAAATATTCATATTGACAAAAAAGAACTCGCCCGCCCTGTACTAAATTATCTAAAGTTGTACAGTACCAAAACCATTAATTTCCTTCTTAATGTTCTCCCATAATTTGTTAATTTTATCAATATTGTGGTGGTTCTTCGAAATTATGTCGTAAATTGCATGCCTAGCCTGTACCGATACAAATAATCTATCCATCTATTTTTGTACAACAAATAAAAACTACGATATGTAGTCGAATTCCAAGTTGAGTGACGATAGTTTCAGATTCAAATACCAAAGAACTTCATGATGGTTTATAATGGTTAATTTTTTATTTATTTTCATTTCCAATTTGTCGACATGTTTCGTGTCACGTTGTACACATCTTCAGGATATCGAGATAAAAAGCTAGAAATTTTTGCAAATATTTGTTATAAAAACATGAATAAAAAAAACACTTACTGGATTTCAAATGTTACAAATGTGTTGAGGTTTGTACATGAAAAATGAACGGAAAAACCCTCACTGGATTGAACTGATTACAATTAAAAACATGAGGTTCATGTCTGGCAAGCATATATGTATTAAGTACCAATATTGATAATAATTGGAAGCAAATGAAAATAAATGAAGCACGGCCAACGCTCGAACCCTTTCTAATCAGCAACGTTGATTTGATGCGCATACGCGAAAAGGAGACGTGACATATATTGGTTGATGTTCGGTTGCCATAACTACGCATTGCCAATATGACAAGGAAAGACATATATAACCCGACTTCACTTTCATTGCATTGCGCTTGTGGCCAGTTATCAATATTCGTAGTTAATAAATATATACTGGCAACAGACATGACAGAAAAACATCAATTGGGAGAAGAAGATATGAGGCTAAGAAGGGGTGACACTAAAATTAGGATCAATTGAAAATGAGGGTGTATATGAGAAGAGGAACGAGAAGAGTGAAAGCAGATTGTAGAATATAACAGTGAGTTTGGTAGGGAACAAGAAGATTAGATGTGTCCATCTCTCATCACGACATCTGCTGTCACAACATAACCTTGAGAAAATTAAAAATGAACTGTTTACATATCAAAGCACAATTTATAGTATGAAGTTATTCCGTCAACGTCACGTTTGGTGTTTGTATTATTGGGGTTCAAGTGGATATACAAGGATTCAGCTAGGAGTCTTTCATAACGGTGTGGAGAATTTTTGCGTTTCCAAAGTCGAAAGAGTTGGGTTGTGATGGAGTGATTGGTTAGGTCTGAATGAAGGGGATTATTGTTGTCTATGTGGTATTTGTGTTGGTAAAAACGCATTTTTATATATTGTCGGGTCTAGCCAATATAGCAGGTGTCGTCTCTGCAGCCCCTTCAAGTATATTTTGTATAATAGATCACTTTGGGATTCTACGAGGTTCTTGGTCTTTGAAAGAAGAAAACATGGATTTGTGGAATCGAAAGAGCCCCAAGCAGGACAGTATCAAGGTTTCAATAGGTTTTCAATTTATTTTTTATACAGTGGTAATAAGGACTTCGACATGCCTTTTGCGATGGAATTTTTGTTTCATTGATGTTGAAGATTTGTGAAAGGTATTTGTGCGTTGCCATTATTTTGTTATAAAAGATTTGGAGTAGCTGTTTTCAATAAGTGTGCTTGAAATGGGTTCAACATTGTGTTGGTGAAAACTGGTGTCTGAGAGTGATATGTTCTATCGATTGAGCCAACAACAACAGACCTTTTGTATTTTAATGGTTGGTAAGAAGAAATTCATTATCTGCCAGACCAGGTAGGTTTGTGATACCCGTTTGTGATTTCATTTTGATTTTCAAGCTCAATTGAAATGTCCAGGAGATTAATTTAATTTTTTCCGGAATTTCGTATGTGAACTTCTTTGATGGAAATCATATAAAGCATCAAAGGTATGTTGGAATCCATTCTTAGGTGAGAGGAGCAAAATGTCATCAACAAATCTATAATAAGGGGGACAAAATGACATCGACTGAAACCCTTTTCTCTATACCTCTGGCAAAAGTACATATTTTCTCCATCAATTTTGAAGTAGAAAGCCTTGCATTTATCCATCGGTGACATTGATAGACCACGCCCTCCTTGAAGCGGGAAAGAAATATTCTTCATGCACCCCGAGATAGATAGGGTTACACCAAAAGAGTGAGGAAGAGAGAGACGAAGAACGGAAGCAAATTTTAGCTTTGTGAGTATTCAAAAGAGGCACTGAAGCGACGAGCAGAAGTTGAACATGACAGCGCAACAAGCTGTCAGCTGGAACGTGTTTTTTTATATGAATAATTGAAATGTAAGTGGTAACGTCTTCCGACAGCTATAAAGAAGAATAGTATACACTACACGGGCAGGAAAAAAAATTCTACAATGCGCTTCATAATGCCCTTGGCTTTGCCTTTCAACTTCTTGCCGTTGTAGTATAATACAGTATCAGAAAGTATTTATCTTGGGTATAGTGGTTTCATGAGAGCGTGAAGAATAGCTCGCTATATGTTGAGAGAGCATTACAATTTCTCCTCGACTCGCTCGAGGAAGTGATATTGACGTCTCGACACAGAGATAGGAGAGTCAGAGTCGATTCGCTGTGCGCTGTGTAGCATTGCCACGTGGTCAGTTAATGTGTCGGGTGGGGTTACAGGAGAGGCGCACAGCAGTGCGTCTCTCTTCTTTATGTGGTTTGTGGTATGTGGTATGTGGTATGTGGTTTATTGCGTTCTTTGTTGCTCGTGTAGATTTCTGTCCGTACCCCACATAAATATTTTCTGATACTGTATATTATTTCTATTTCAAATTCCCAACATTATATAACTAAAACATCCGCAAATCATTTACCATACAAAATACATAACATTTGTATCATCCAATCAGGTTTTTTTCTAAAAAAGTAACATACAGTGCGCGGATAAATTATGGAACAAATTCGATATTTTGCAAGCAATGTACTTCTGACAAAAATTCTGAAAAAGACCGACTTTTGTTTTTAGATGCCGATTTTCCAATGTATATTCTTAAGAGGTTATGACGTGGTGACGTAATCGGTAATTTTTGAAATTGGAATAGATCTCTTGTGATGCTTCATCTGGAAGGTCTTTCCACACTGCATTCAATGATAAAACATAATCCAATTTGTTTGTACAGGGTGAACAGGAATTATTATTTGAATTTAAAAAAATACCGATTACGTCACCACGTCAATACCAGTGACATAGCCTCTTTGAAATTTACATAAAAAACTCGGCATTTAAAAACAAAAATCGACCTCCTTGCGAAATATCGAATTTGTTCCATAATTTAGCCGCACACTGTATGAATGTATTCCTCAGCAACAAATTGAAAGTTAATTGTTTGTTTCTTTTTCTCTATTTCTGAAAAAAATATTTAATCATAACCCGTTGAAATACTACTCTCTCCAAAACGAACCTATAAATTTGTTTCACTGTAGTTACATTCTCTAAATGCATTTTATTCATTGAATTTCAAAGAGTCATATTGGATCCCATAATATCACACTGGAGAGCTCCTTTGTCCCAACTCTTGAATATCTGCTTTCATGGTCATATTCATATTATCTTGATTCGTTCCATAGAATTTTACAATTTTTTTGATAGGACATTGTTTTTTAGGACATTTGAATGTTATTCACTTCATTTCTGAACTGAACTGAAAATATGCTTACGTTTCCTTTCAAGCCTGAGGGATGGTCTTCCACAACTGTCTGGCCTAAAATCAATACCGTTTCAAAAGTCTTGAGAGATTCTTCAGAAATGTAGGTAATTTTATCCCCATCAACAGATACAGTCACGGTTGGTTTACTTTCAGCCATTTTTTTGGCCTTGTCTTCGGGGAAACCTAGAAGAATCACATAATGACATTAAAAAAAATTTAACTTCTGTGGCTTGTATCAATGTACATAATGGAAGCAACATTTTCTTTTTTGAAATCTTCAGTAGTTGTTAAAAAGTATATGACACTTTCGTATGAAATTTGCCCCCGGACAAATTCGACCTCAAATGACTTAAGTTGTGCTTCACAAAAAAGAATCCATCTTCAGAAGGTTTGCATAGACGTGACCGATACTAAAAATCCATAATTGAAGTGAACTAAAAACACTTCCACTAGAATTCTCACAAAAAAATTGGGGTTTACAAAACCAAGTTTTCACATAGAACAACTTTCGAACAACGCATATCCGCACCGAAAAATGGTCCAAATGCACTAGTGCACTTGACAATATTTCACTTCCGAACACTAAAGTGCAGTAGTTGCTATAAATAAAAAAAGAACTCTGACAACAATGTAATTACCATTATCGAAGTTTTCAAACTTCAATCAACGGCCGCACTGTGTGCAAATAACTTGCTCCTTGTCGTAATGGAAAGGTATGTTATTGGAGTGTTAATTACCTAATATCCATCTGACTACCTACTCCTATTATTTATATCGTACCCAAGTAATTGTAATTTAGTTTTTTCCCACTTGAAAGAGCTATATTATAGCGAAACACTTGTCGTCGGTTTTGCAAACCAATTTTTCCGTGAAAATCGTAGTGAAGTGTTTTTGGTTTACTTTAGAAGTTTTCTGAAACTGCTTCCTTTCCATTTTGAAACCGCCCATATTTTGCTAGATATTTAGAACGTATTTTGATCATTGATATAGAAAAAGAATGTTTCTGATCATAAGTGGATCTAGTATTAAATCATATAAATAAAAAAATATATTCATTGTTTACAAATATGAACTCACATTATGAACAAATGAAGTACAAAATATTTGCTGACTCGCGAAGAATTAGAAATAATTTGTCCATCAGAAAAATTCCCCGGAATGTCAATGTTCCGAGAAATATATGAATTTAATTCATTTTTATATCACTAGAATTTTGAAAAATTAATGATATTCTATCAACGAAAACTTGCCTTCAATTCGGCAACTTCCAACGATGTACTATTCATGCCCAGAAAAACTGTTTGGATAAAATCGGGATGACATAGAAATTCAGTTATGAAATATGTTCTTCCTATTTTTCTCAAAAATGATTTGTTGATTGAATATGTATGGATATTTAGCCGTTTTGTTTTTGCGAAAATGAATGAACAATGAATGAAATAACAAACTTTTTTTTATTTTAGAAAACAATAACTCCGTTTCTTGAAATTACCATTCACGAGAAATATTTTTTTTCACTCTGCATGCTCCTTTTATTTGAAGTTTATTCGTTCGTTCCAATCAAGTACTATTTCAGTTTTCCTTCCGCCGACAAAACGAATACCATTGTATTTTGAGATTTCTGAATTTCAGATTTGAATATCAGATAATATTTTTCTAAGTGATATTACGAATAGGATTGGAACCCCTAAAACATTGTGTGCTGCTTATACTTCCTTCTTTTGATTTGTGTCAAATTACATAAGAAATATTGGGAAGAATTTAGGGAGAATTGGAACCTTCTCCAACTTTTGACTGGAAAGTTTAAGGTTTATAAAAAAAAAATATTTGGACATGAAAATTTTAAAAGTATTTAGAGGGATTTGAACTCTTCTCTAATTTTCGATGGTAGAGTTTGAGGTTTATAGAAAAATAGAAATGCTGTGTTGTGTTTTCCAGTGAATAAATTCTTATTTTTCCTTACACATGATTCGTTAGCTTGATTGATGGCTTCTTCCGAATCAATAATTGAATTCTTAAATCTACCTTTCCGACTGGCCGCGCCATCGGGTTTTTATTTTCAGTTCCATATCTCTGTAACAAAACCACTCACTAACATCTGTCAAGTCTTGCAATGAAAAAAAAAACTCACGTTCACTTACACCATTAACTTGAAATTTGGCACAATAACACGGTTTTGCATTTCGGTGGTTTATGTGATAGAAAATACGAAATGTCAAATAGACATCATTGATTTATAACAGTGCGGCTATTTATAGCTTCCCCCTGTTAACTTTTGAACGGTTCGAAGTAGAACAATGGGAAGAAAACTGTTTCGATTTATATCACTGATACTACTTTTTGAAATGAAATACATTGTGATTGCTCGATAGATGGCGCGGAAGTGCACATCAATTTAAAAATTTCAAATAGCATAGGTAGTCAAAGGGCACATCGTTGAAAAGATAATTCAATTCTTTTTCCAATCATCTGATTTCTTTTAATTTCGTTAATATGTTTTTTTCAATATGCATTTGAAATGTAAAGTATAAGTGCGGATGTGAATGATATCCTTACCTCGATAACTTTTGTATGGTTTGATGTGAAACAATGCGACATAAATTCTTTTTTTCTTTACTTTTCAAAAGGAGATACATTACAATTACTCAACAGAGGGCGCTAGGGCACATCAACTTTGAAATTTCGAAAGGCATAGGCAGAGTTGTACATCGTTTTCAATATGAAGAGCAGGTGAGAAGTGTTATAATCAGTCATACATTAGGAGGTCTTAAACATCGACAAAATCATCCAACTTCATAGTAGGCATTCCTAGGTAACTGCTTAGTTATCAGTTTACTGAATCCAATAAATGGGGCAGTCGCCAACTCAGCGGTAAAATACCATCAGGTAAAATGGATAACGAAATGAGACGTACGAACTGGGCGATTGGAATTAACAACGACCGGCCAACTCAGTGCTAGGGATATCCGCTGAAAAACCATCGTAATTCTAAACGCTCAATGTAAATCAATGATAAGGAACCGTGTTTCTTACATTCTTTGTTGCCATTTTTTTGCTAATGAATGGTACAAGCTTACTTATAAAAAAAGTGTATTCATTTAACACATACGTATATATACAAAAAAAAAAATATTCATATAGCATTTCGAACAATATTTAACTGAAGAATAACTCAAAATAGTTTTCTAACCTATTTAAAATTTAATGAAAAAATAAATTCATATAGCGATAATATCGCCGTGAAACACATTTCGTATAATCGTACTCACTTATTTCTAAACTTTCCAGTCATGCAATTTGATGTAATACATTTTTTTCCGCTTTTTCCACTTTCTTTGTTATTACAATGACTGGAGTTTGAATGCTTCGAATTTATACATACAGGGTGTCCCAAACTCGATGGACAATATTGGACGTTCTTGGAGAAAGGGATACAGGGTGATTTTGAAAATTTGGTGTCTTGGGTACTCAGTTCTGCTCTATCGATCTGAAATCTTCTCAGCGCTGCTGCTCATATTGAAAGGAGCAACAACTTTGATATTTTAAATGAGACACTCTGTATATTATTGCATTTTTTGCTTTGATATCATTTAACGATAATTTTTCTGAAATACCTCCCTTACCTATCCCAAGCGGTTTTCGAGAAATTCATTGTTTTCCTTATTTCTTGTGCGAAACATAGCTTCAATTAAATGTTTATTACTGCGGTATTTGGACTCGTACAAAGCTGAAATTTAGGGTGTTGTTTACCAATATTAAGTGCATTAGTAATGTTCAAGGGAATTTGTTCTCCTTTATACAGTGTCTTTAAAAATTTGTGATCTCTCCGATAGATACAAAAATGGTGAAAAGTACATTTTTTTGAATGGTATATTATCTAATATGCTGAAAGACAATTACAGTTCCTTTCAAATTATGTATCCTGTTCCTATACCTGAATAGTCTGGTTTCCGAAATAAAAGCAAGTTTATCTATATTTGAATATGTATTATTATCCATTTTGACAGAAACACCATGAAACACACTTTCTGTCAAACTGGAAAATTGATTCGCTCTTTTCTGGTCACGACACATTACTACATTTTCATTTCCCAGTATAGCAAATCGAAATAGGTAATATTACCCAATTAAAATGATCTGATTAAAATCAATCTGGAATCATTCGCTTCAAAATGTTCAATACATTTGGAGATACAGCTGAAACTTGAGTTTTCTTTAACTATCAGATGTTACAATTCAGTTTTAGCAGAGATTAATTAAAATATATCTCAGAAAAATTTGGAAATAGGTTTGAGTCATACTCGAAAAACGTCCATTAGATATTATTTCTCAGCTTATCCTGTATATATCGTTACAGTTTCAGACTCTACTACCTAATCTGATTTTTTATTTGAGTATGACTCATATCTATTCCCTAATGTTCCTGAAATATTTTAGTTATTCTATGCCAAAACTGAATCGCATCTGAGAGTTATAGAAAAACTCAAGTTCCAGCTGTATCTTCAAAAGAGCAATGAAACCTCAGGTCTCAAGGTTTTTTCTGGTAAAGGAAACTGCGGGTTTTGCTGCACTTTGGGACTTTATTCAATATCTTTCGATGTAATGGAAACTGAGTATCTCCGTATCTACTGTTACTGAAATAACTCAATATTTTCTGAGTAAAAGTTGAATTTGAGTATTTGAATCCAAGTTGTCCCCATTTTGGTAGCAAAACAATAACAAAATAATCAATATTCAATAAACGGTAGAGATAGGTATACGACATGTTCAGTTAAACTTATTTGTATTTGTCAGTAGAATTCAAAAACAGAATGAAATACTGGGTGTTCCATTTGAAATTCGAAAGTTAATATTAGTTACATGTGGCAACTCCGCAACCGTGAAAATATTTTTAAGAGCTCGATCGCAGTCTCTTATGGTGGGATACAAAATTTCGAGTATTTATATCTCAGATCTCCAGAAACGTCCAATAGGTCATCGAGTTTGGAATACCCTGTATAATAATTGATTTTTGTACAATCAGTTCGTCATCTTACCATTCATATACTTCAATACACTACTGAACCTTCTGCATGTTCTCCTATAATTTGATCACATTGACCATGAAGTTAAACAATTTCATCAAACTTCGTTTGAATAGTTAGTACCTTCCATTTCGATTTTGTTCTGATAGAATTTTTGTTAATGAACGCGCAAACGTTTCATTATGGATGCACTAATTATCGAATTTTCATAATGACTTATTCTATGACATGTAATACAAAATATGGCAAAATAATCCAATTTATATAGAAACTTGCTTTCATTTCGGAAACCAGACTATTCAGGTATCGGAACATGATACATCATTTGGAAGGAACTTTGATTGCCTTTCAGGATATTCGATAATATACAGGGTGTTCTATTTGAAAAAATGTAGTTTTCACCATTTTTGTATCTATCGGAAAAATCTCAAATTTTGAGCGACCCTGTACAATGGAGAATGAATTCCCTCAGACAAAACTGATGCACAGAATATTGGTAAACTACACCAAAAATTTCAGCCCTGTACGATTCCAAATACCGCAGAAATAAACATTTAATTGAAGCTATGTTTTACACAAAAAATAAGGAAATCAATGATTTTCTCGAAAACCGCCCGAGATAGGTATAGGGAAGTAATGATCATAAAGTAATAGCAAAGCCAAAAGTGCAATAATATACAGGGTTGTTGCTACTTTTCAATATGAGCGGCAACGCCGCAGCGCCTAAAATATTTAAGATCGATAGAGCAAAACTAATTACCCAAGGAACAAAATTTTCAAAAAATAGTCCCGTGTCCCGTTCTCCAGAAACGTCTAATAGGCCATCGAGTTTGGGACACCCTGTATATAATTGATTGGTATCTTAAAAAAGTATTTGTAAAAATATATATATTTCGGTGTGTGTGATAAAATTGGTTAGCAAATTGAGCGTGAAATGACTCACATGCATTCGTGGCACAATACAGATCACTAGATTTTGAGGCCCACAATTTGAAAGAAAAAGTTAAATTTTCTGCTATATGATTATCTATTAGATAGTAAGCCATTGAAGAAAATGCATTTGTATATGGAATGTCCGGCATAAAATTGTTAACAAAACAGTCACTAAAGTTTTCTTGAGAAAGATATGGTAACCCGTGGGAGCCGGTCCTGATCGCAGATACGGTATATGCAGTGTAAAATGAGTTCCAGCAATTTAAGTATTTTTAGTGAATATTGTTCCAATCAAACTCAATAAACCATCATCCATACCCTTTGCATTGGGAAACTGCATTAAGTAATCACAAACTGATCCAAATAATCAATATTTATGACATAATAGTCGGTACCTGACAAGTAGGGTGCGTACGCACTCATACCGAACACCTGGCATCTCAGCATAGATCCACGTCAAATTACTCATCAAGTTCAGGGCCGTACTTTGATAAATTCGTTTCCAAATGAAAAAGATACGTATTAAACTATCAAAATGATGAACTACAGAAAAACGGTTTCTGAGTACAGGAACCTCATACAAATCAGTCAACCCACCACAACAGTCAACCAAAACAAACAAACCAGAACCTACTCATCAGCGGTAAGCTGCTATCACTTCCCAACCAAAGAAGAAGCCATTATATTTACCGCAATCGAGGGATTACCACTACAAGATTATATCTTTGCACTTGGATCAAAAATAGGACCCATAATATATCATTCTCGTCGAGAATATCAAATAACAGAGTATGCATATATCTAACAGATAAAGGAAAAGTCGACGATTTCATGTCAGACCACGGATTACCTCAAATGATCAATCATTTCAGCACTTCGTCTCACAACCCCGGCTCAACGACTTGTTATGTCGAACGTGAGCCACACCATCCCTCATCAGGTAATTGAAAATAAGCTCACAACACTAGGGCTAAAATTGGTGTCACCTATTTTCTTTTTGAAAATCAATGTTTCGAACCCAGAATACAACCATATCCCAAGCTTCCGTCGCCAAGTGTACATTCATCCCCAGATCACTATACAATTCCCACTTCCATTCTCATAAATAATGATAATACGACATACCGAATATTCCTTTCGCAAGACAGTATATCATGTTCCAATTGCAAACAACCGGGTCTTATAGCCTCTCATTGTTCTGCCCCCACAAATACTACCAACGACTCACCTCTAACTGCCTCCATAAATGAAACTTCCACTTCAACAGACGGAAACCAAATCCAAGTCATTAACACTTCGAATGTGGAACCAAAGAAAACTCCATTTAGGGCCTATCCTCCTCTAGAAGACCCGTGATCCAAGTCTTGATGAGAAGAAACGTTGGTGATATCCTTACAACCCCAATCGATGCAACCAAAAATCCTCCGCTCCAGGATATAGGTAAATTTCGAATACCCTAAATCAGGAAAGCGAAGAAGATAAAACATTCAACAAACCTCTTAGATAAAAACGACACGAGCTGCGCAGAAATGCTCCCACCAGCGGAAGAATTCATAGAAAGCCATACATCAGAACTTCCCCTAGGTTACGAACAGATAGTAGACCTGTTCGATAATATATATGGATCCCTGGACCCCATCAATCTAGCACTAAACTACACTCCGGATTTAAACGCACTATGCGAAATGCTACGACAGGTATACCTTATGTTCAGAGAGCGGAGCATTGAAGCGAGATGTACAAAATTCCAGAAAAAAATCCTGAAACCTCTAGAAATACAGACATCAGAACATGAGAGTTATTCCTCTCAAGAAATGTTCTAACCTCCACTCAACTTTCCCCCATCCTCTTCCATATATCCGAACTCCAATCAATTATACAATGGAATATACATGGTTTTTATCCTCACTATGAAATGATCAAAATACTCACGAAGGAACACAACCCATCCATAATCAACTTACAAGAAACTAACTTCCGCTCTACCAAAGAAGCAGACCTCAGAAACTATTAAGGATTCTTCCGAAACAGGGACGACCCTGGCAGAGCTAGTGGAGGTGTAGCAATCTACGCGAAAACTGAATACGACCCTCGAAAAATACAATTGAACTCCATTCTAGAAGCAGTGGCAATATCTATAAAAGCTCTATTAGAAATAAACATCTGCAATCTGTTTATTCCGCCAAATGAAGACTTTTCCGAACAAGACATCAGAAACCTGTTAGCCCAAGTCCCAGCACCACGTATATTAGTCGATGACTTCAACAGCCACAGCTTGACATGGGGAGAAAAATACACACTAGAGGCCGGAAAATTGTAAATATTATTGAACAAAACAACCTAGTACTGCTGGATGATGGAACATCCACAAGATTCAATGCATTCAACGGCGATACCTCGGCAATAGATCTGAGTATATGCTCCCCAACCCTGGCCACAAAATTATCGTGGGAAGTCCTTCCTTTTCTTTACGGGAGTGACCACTTTCCAATTGAGATAATTAATACTGAAAAAACTCACAGTGACTCAATACCCCTAGAGAAATGGAAGCTGAAAGAGGCCAACTGGCCAGCTTATCAAAGTATAATCGAGAATGAGTTGCAGTCAGTACATCTGGAAGAGGACATCAACCAAAAACTTGAAACTCTCACCCAAATAATACATTATGCTGCGTGTCAAGCCATAGGTAAAACAAAGCACATCGCCAAGCACACTCCAGTCCCTTGGTGGAACAAAGATTGTCAAGTGGCCATTCAACTCAGCAAGAGAGCGTTCAATAAACTGAAGAGGAATAGAACAGAATAAAATCTACTGATCTTCAAGAAACTCAGAGCCAAAGCTCGTTTTGTGATGAAAAAAAGCAGAAAACAATCGTGGACTGAATATGTCTCCAGCATGAACCCATCCACTCCCATAACGGAAGTATGGAAAAAAGTAAAGAGAATCTCGGGGAAAAAATACATATGGGGAAATTAAAACGTTGGAATTTAATGGTAAACATGTTACTAATAGTGGAGATATAGCAGAACTACTCGCTACAACCTACGGAAACCACTCAGGCGACAGCAATTTTGATGCAGCATTTATTCAACTCAAACAACAGACAGAAGTTAACTTCCCAATTATAGCCGTAGACGATGACTCTGCACTCAACGCACCAATAAGTAACTACGAATTCCAAGAGACAATTAACGAATTGAAAACTCCAGCCCAGGACCGGATAACATCCCAGTGATATTTCTTCAAAACTTTCCAGAAACAGGGAAACAGCTCTTGCTACAAATTTTCAATATTATATGGACTCAAAAGAAATTTCCCGAGGTTTGGTCAGAATCCACTGTTATACCCATATTGAAACCCCATAAAAGCAGATCAGACCCCATGTCGTACAGAGCCAATTGCCTTAACATGTTCGATGTGCAAACTCACGGAAAAGATTATTAACCCTCGGCTCGTATGGTATCTGGAAACAGAAAAACTCTAAACCCCTGAACAAAGCGGTTTCCGTAAACAAAGATCAACCCTGGACAACATAATAGATCTAGAATCCGAAATTCGTTAATAAACAAAATTAAATGCTTAGCAGTATTTTTTTATATCAAGAGGGCGTACGATACAGCATGGAGACACCGCATTTTCCAACAGCTAGTAGAATGGGGAATCCAAGGAAACATGCTCGCCTTCGCTCAAAACTTCCTGGAAAACAGATGTTTCAAAGTACGAGTGGATGGATATCTGTCAAACAGAGTGATCCAACAAAACGGAACACCACAAGGATCGGTCATAGCGTTACACTTTTCCTCGCAGCGATAAACCACATCCTCGATAATGTATCACTTCCAGTCAAAGGACGATTATATTCCCGATGACTTAGTACTCTTGACATGTTTTTTGGGTAACCTTCCACAGTCTGAAAATGGAAATATAATCAGGAAAATCTATACAAGTGTAGGAAAGGGCAAACTGATAAGTTCACCCCGATAAGTTAGTGCGTTCACCAAATTATATTTCCTATGGAAAAATGATTCAATTTGTCAATAACTTGCCGTTTTCTGGATTTGCCAGTTATTGACAAATTGAATCATTTTTCCATGGAAATATAATTTGGTGAACGCAATAACTTATCGGGGTGAACTCATCAGTTTGCCCTTTCTACACTTGTATAGATTTTCCTGATTATATTTTCATTTTCAGACTGTGGAAGGTTACCCTAAAAACATGTCAAGAAACGTTGTTCCTCCACAAAAAACCACATTCATTCAATACTTAGTACTCCTTATTGAGGGAAAAAACACCCGATCAATGGCCTCTATCCTCCAAGCCCAGATGTCGCAACTCCAAACCTGGTTATCCAGCACCGGTTTCTCCTTTTCCACACAGAAAACCAAATGTATCTTGTTCTCGACTGAAAATGAAGCCCGTCTCCCTAAACTCAAACTAGACAGGGAAGAGCTCCAATTTGTGAATCAAATAGAATTCTTGGGAATGATCTCCGATTGCAAACTCAACTGGAAAGACCACATCAATAGACTTGTCATGTCCTCTCAAAATGGACTGAATCTGCTGAAAACTCTCGCAAACAAAAAGTGGGGGCTGACACAGTAATACTGCTCCGCCTCTACAGATCCCTGATAAGAACGGAAATAGACTATGGATCCTCTGCTTACAGTTCAGCAAACAAATCAGTGCTCAAATCACTGGACTCGGTGCATCACTTCGCTATTGAGAATAGCATTGGGAGCTTTCTGCACTAGCCCAGTAGAAAGCCTGCTCTGCGAGGCAGGAGAAACTAGTCTTCTCCATCGTCGTCAGTACCTGAGCCTCGCATATGCGGCCAAAATGGCCTCAAACCCTGAACACCCAACATTTCCTTACACATTCTCCACGAGATATCCACTCTTTACCAGAGGCAAAAACGATCCCCACCGGCCTTCTATGAGAGAATAAACAGATATAGAGCTGAACATAATATCACATTCCCACGTTTCTTTCCAGCAACCATCCCAACGCCCCCTCCATGGACAGTCAACTCCCCAGAGTGTGATACTTCTCTATCACACTTCAGAAAGGGTGACACCAACCCAATTATTCCCAAAATTCCCGAGAGTATTAAAATTTCCGATAGAAGAATATCTACACAGACCGTCAAGAACAGACGACGGCACTGGTCTGCCTTCATATCAACAAATCACAAAAATGTTCCGACTTAGCGAATACTCCAGTAGTGAGCTATATGCAATTTACCAGGCCCTCTGCCACGTAGGACAAGAAAACATCCAGTAGTCGCTGATTATAACGGATTCCCTCAGTGCCATCTGTGCAATCCGTAGAATTTACTCCAGTCACCCCATAGTGAAGGCAATCAAAAGACAGCTATCCATACTGGAGGTAACGGAATAACACATAACTCTCATATGGGTATCATCTCACATCGGTATAACTGGTACGAAGCTGCGGACCAGGCAGCAGCCAGGGCAGTATCAGATGTAGAAGCTGAAGAGGTCACCAGAACAGTAGTATCAGACTCCAAACCCCACATCCATGATGCTATTACCAGATCCTGGGAAAACAAGTGGAGCGAATCAAATTCCAAACTTGCAGAAGTTGAACCAACAGTAAAACCTTGGACAAACTTCCCGAAAGATAGAAGATCTCAGGTAATACTATCAAGGCTCAGAATTGGTCATACCAGAATTACCCACAGTCACCTTCTTGCTCGAAATGATCCTTCTACTTGCGATGAATGCGGAACAGCCCTCACTGTGAAACACATACTTGCCGAATGCACAAAGTACAACGGAGTAAGACGAATATGCAACCTTCCAATGGACCTCAAGAACATTTTGAAAGACAACCCCAGTGCAACCAAGAATGTAATAGGATACCTCAAAGACACTGATCTGTACAGTGAAATATGATGTACTATGTTATAATTCATACTGACTCTGTGAATTTATATCTAGCGTACCGCGCTAATAACCTTCATGGTTGATGCGCAAATCTAAATAAAAAAGAAAAAAAAAATATGTAACTCGATGAAGAGCCATTTTCCATGTTCCTGAGACTGCTCATAGGTATTGACTGATCCCAAGTTCTATATTTCTCTGTACCAACTTTGGGTTAGATGGAACCGGCATCCAAAGATTTGAGAACCACGCCAAACTAACGATACAGCAGTATGTATAGCAATTTCGAAGTCGAGATTTATCCGTGACGGTTTCTGTACACCACTACTTGTCTCCCAATCTTTAATAACCGACAACTAATCAAGTGATCAGCCGCTGACGAGTTGTCCAGTCTAAAGCGGATGCTTTGAAATATGTAATACCAGTTTTCTTTACCACTGAAATGTCAGGTTAGCCTTTATTACCCACGGGGTACAGCGCTCAATTGGCCTGGACCTCAATAAATGGTACCCATTAGAAATAAATGAGTTGGGTATTATATGGGTCGGAAATTGGATTATTGTGTGGATTCAAAATTCCTACGTAATTAAGCTTGAAACGATTTCGAAAATGATATAATTCAAGTCATGAACCTTTCTCTATTGACCATATTTCGTGTTCGTCAACGCAATTGTGATTCTGTAGAACATCCATGGTTGAAAGTAAAACTGAATTACATTTTTAAGGATGTGCCCACTCGACCTCTATGCCTTTCAACATTTTCAAGTTGATGTGCCCCCAGCGCCTTCTATTGAGTATTTGTAATATATATTCTCTCAAAAATTAGTATCAGTAATACTATTCAAAATATTTTCTGTCCCATTGTTCCACATCAAAGCGTTCAAAAGTTATTGAGGTGAGGTTACCATTCAGATCCGCACTCATACTTGACATTTCAAATTCATATTGTGAAAAAACGATCAACGAATAAAAAAAAATTGATAAGAGAATTGAATTATCTTTCCAATGATGTGTCACTTGACCCCCCATGCTATTTGAAATTTGTATGTTGATGTGCCCCTCACAATGTATTTTATTTCAAAATGTAGTGTCGGTGATATCATTCAAAACAGTTGTTGTCTAATTGATCTACGACGAACCTTTAAAAGTTAACATGAGGACTATGAAAAGCCGCACTGTATATAATCTCTTCGAAGTTGTTCTGCAGAGGTTTTTGGGGTCGAGAATGATGATTTATTATGGAAATTTAAGAATTGATTATGGCGGAACCAAGATAGGGAACGAGTGTTGTGATTCATCGTCACAATATATTGATAAAAATAATCTGTATATTCAGATAATGATTTTTCTGCACAAATTTCAGTTATTCATGTTTCCATTTTTATAAACTGCTCACTTTATCTCTGATGAAGTGGTGGGTTGATATTACGTTCGCGACTTATCCATACAAATATTCTCAGGATAAGTACACAGTCCTTGGAATTATTCGCTCTCGTGCAACTCTCCATATTATCTATATTTGGGGACCTCTGTGAAATTGATAATACATATTCGATATACCTAACCGATTGATTCATTCATCGCACGGCCATTAACTCATAAATTGAATGAAAAATATCTGAAGAAAGCAAGTTATTCGAAGTTAATATATCCACATAGTGAGAATACAATTTCTTTAAATATGAATTCAAAAATTCAATTTGGCGAGTTCTATGAATTCAATAAACATATAAGATGATAAACCTTTGAATTCAATGAACATATAAAATCATGGTAATATAAAAAATCCGTCGTCACTTTTAGAGTTCAGAACAAAGTAGTTCAACCTTCCATGGAACAATGAGAGGAAACATAAAATTGTCGAAAATTTCTGACAAGATAGTCATCCAATGGAAGGAAAACTCTCGTTTGATCCACACTAACATTATGTTTTATGGCGGTTGATTTGGAAATTCAACGGGGTCTGCGGTAGAAATTTTTCTGTCTAACTTACGTAAATAATTGTCAATCACGCTCAAATTTGCAATATCTGATGGTTGGTTCATAGAGCTGGGTTGACTTTTTATATGCACCATTTCAATAAAATCAATTTTTGAAAGATTATTTTCTATAACCAAAATTGTTTGGTTGTTGAAATTACCAAAGTGTTTGAAATTTTATTGTGTACTCTACAAGTGTTTTTACTAAGATAACAATTTTTTCTATGAGACGTAGTGCATCCTGATAAATATCTACATGTCTGTCCGATGTAGACTTCGTCACACTTCAAATAAGGAAGACAATATACAACATTGGAACATTCTGATGTTGTTAAAAGAGTTTCAGTGAACAGACTGGAAACCATCTTTATTTTTCAATTACATATCAACTCATTCAGTATTATTCGTTAGTGTCCATAATATCTTGATTTGAATATACTAATTGAGATTGTATAGAAATCATGATCATTCATGACAAATGTGATGAGATAATGGAAGAAATTTCTTCAGTCAAAAATTGGTATCTATATGAAATATTGAAAAACTGCCGTAACATGAAACCACATAAAAAACAGTTGTTTTGGATAAATTTTGATCACTTTGTCCTCCTGAAGTGAAGAAATTGTTCTTTCTTTCAATCATCAATTAAGCAATCCAAGTATCACCGAAACTATTATATAATTAATGTCAATATCAACAAAAAATAAGGAAACCATTGCACTTCAGTATACATTTTAAATGATGAATTCATGATGCTATGCAGTGAAGAATCTGGAAAACTTATGGAAAACAGAGTCTTCTATTTGAATTTTTTTCAAATTGATAACTATTTCCTGGAAAGCGACCGGAACTGAGAATATTTCGGATAAATGTATCCTGTATTGATGTATTGAAAAGCTTTGTAAGTACATATATTATCTTGTGTGAGTCAACTACGAAATATAGAGAAATATCCATAAATTGTGATAAAGTTTTGTTATCCAATTCTCCAAGATGACTTCTCATTATTTGCAAATATTAGTTATGATTATTTCCAAAAATTATTTTTGTATAATTTCGAAGGTATTGTAGAAAATGTTTGTTAAAACATATTATTTTTTCCCAAAACTACTCAAGCTGAAGCTATTATGGAGGTGTAAACAATAAGGTCGTTTGAAGTAATTGAAGGAAATATGGTTATGGGGTCAGGTTTCATAGTTATTGAAAAATCCACAATGAAACCCTTTGCAATAGTATACTCTGATGTCAATCAAACTGAAATTACAAAAAAATTATAATTACCGGTCTTTTGGAGAAATTCTAATAAATTTGTGTTTCCAATATGTTGGTATTTTCCTGCTATCGGTGCCATTTTTACGGACAACTAAGTTTCCTTCAATAAGTGAATCTTCTGATAAACTGATGTATGCACATTCTTTTTGGAGTTTATATAAGTCCGCGGTATATCTAGATAAATACACTCGAGATAAGTACACATGCTTTGGAGTCAATAATTCTCATACAAGCTTGTAGAATATCGATATTTGGATATCATTATGAAATAGATAAAACATATCTAACATTCGGATAATATTGCCGACTGATTTATTAGTAATAAATTGAAAAAAAATATCGTTATCAGAAAATAATCCAAATATACTTTGAGAAGATGCAACTTCTCAACAATGTAACTTTGTGCATACAGTGGAGAAAACAGAACAGAGGACAATGGAAAACGGCAGTCCTTCGGAAGAATTTTCTAAGCAATATTCACTCTATTACCTTGAAAATCCTTCAAATATTCTACCACACTACTGGAACTTTCCAGTCCTTTATTTACTGTGGGTACATACATTTCTGCCAGAGTCTGTTGAATAGCTTGCGGATAAAATCCATGCCTGGTGCAAATGACACTATTTGATTGATAATGGTAATTATAATGATTTTGATTTTACCAAGGTGTATACAATATACATAAATGTGGATAAATGAGTTGTAGGTAGAATAAGGTGGTAATCCCAAAAAAGCTCTCGAGGAGCTTGTCGAAGGGATTTTCCTACTTTATAAATAACAATTACAAATAGTGCTGAGGATTACATAACAGTACATTCGTATATTAGGATAATTTATTGAGGTATAATATAATTTAGATAAAGTATGAGGTTGCAATATAAAGTTTTTTCTAAGAATTTTTTAAAACCGCAAAAATATATAATATGCAAAAATAGTGAATATGTTGTGCAGAATAGATACATTAAAAGTAGCACAATATAAATAAACCAGAAGTCAGGGATTGATGAGGTTGTGGAAAACGTATCTGTTCATTGACCGAATCCAAGCTTTCACCTTCTTTTTATATAGGGTTTTGAAGTAAATAGTTTTTAATGAGATAGGTAGCAAGTTTATCAGCCTTGGAGCAATATAAACGAAGTATCTTTGGCCAATCGACTTATGTGCTCGTGGAGTATTTATTTGCAACTGTTTTCATCCTAGTTTGGTATCGATGTAAATTGAAGTGGTTACAGATCTGTTATATGTAAATAAAAATTTGGTTCTGCAATAAAGTTGTCTTAGGTTCATCATTTGAGCTCCGCCGAATAAAAGCTCGGAAGGATATTGCTGGGATTTTTTGAAAATATATTTGAGAATGCGTTTTTGAATAACTTCTAAGGGTTTCAGTTTTGTTATCCTCATTCCTCCCCAACCTATCATACCATATTGTATAATGGATTCCCTAACGAATAGTATAAATCTTTATATTTTCAAGTGTAAAGAGCTCAATTGTGCTCAATTGCGCTCCAAAAATTCTGGAAATATATTCGTGGGTTATTCAATTTCATCTTTTTCATTCGTAGAAAACCACTCAAGTTAGCAAAAATTATTGATTTATTAAGGACGATTACGGAATCTGAATGCAGGATGTCTTTGTTTCATACAGTGAAAAACTCATACTTCATATATTCACGTTATCAATAGATACAGCAGATTCCCCAGAATATCAAAGTATTCTTATAACTCTTGAATGGATATATAGACATAATTGAAATCAAACATCAAATTTCAATCAATTGGATGATTTAGAAAATTAAAATACCATACTTTGGAATTGATATTCGAATAGAACAACTTTTCAGCAATTTGCAGTCAACATTCGATTGTCATTATTTTGAATTCTCCGTCCTATATCATTTTTATTTAGAAAAAAAGATTAATTCTATTATTCATGCAATTATCTAATTAAACCCTTTTTAAGGGGGTACCATTGAAAATAGTAACCCTTTTTTAATTTTGAATAATCTCATTATTGATATCCCAGAATCAAAATACACTCTGTTCATTGCTGGGAAAGAAAAGCCCAAAATAATCCTTGGTATGACTACATTTTTCAACTTCAGCTCGATATTTCACATCTGAAATTTTGCAGGTTTTTCTATGAAAATAGATTCATGTCGACTATTATTCAACTATTTATGAACCTACTCACCAGTAAAATAATATTTGCTACAAACTCGACCATATTTGAGTTTCGGTTGAATCTATCTATTGATTGATTTGATGCATTTCTGTCGTCGTTTTGGAGATAATGCGTTCAGATTCAGTTCATGTCTGTGATGTATTTCACCAGTAATGATGAAAAATAATTGCGTAGTTTAACCATCTGTTAGTGTTCTGTATTCATCTTGAATGTATGTTGGCAGCAATTCGGAGTGCTCTATTACTGTTTCCGAACACGTCTAGTGCTATGTACCGGGACCGTGATATGACCAAATTCCTCGGCGAGTTAATTATATATTTAATAAAAAAGAGGTTTTGGGAAAACTCCCCAATTGTATGTTATTTTTTATAGATCTTGTTCATTAATATCAGTTACTGGTCGGAGCATAAGGACTGGCGACTTTTTATATAAATATAATTTATCAAGAATAGCAAGTATATTCCTTGTTCTAATCAACTCAATTATTCGCGATGGATGGTGAAATATGATGAGAATTTGTTGAAAGTTCGACTTACACATCCATCTACAGCAAAATTCATGCAAGAAGGATACCTTGGAATCAAACGCACTGATAATATTTTTTCCAGCCTGCCAATAGATTTAGTACATGAACAAACCATTTATTCTGTTCCCGAAATAGATTAACCGGTGTGGTCCAATTTACAAATTATATTTCTGCCCCTCAGTAATGGGCTAGAAGTTGCGATATAAGAACTACAATTATATCTCATACAATGAACACTACAGGTTCACGAAGAAAAAATGATGCATCAGCGAACCTACAAGAACATGCAATGAAAAGAAATTCTGCATAGTTATGGAGTTTCATAAAAATAAGCAGTGGTTGTGGTTTTAAAAGCAAATATCACCAATGACGAAGTTCGATCATTTATTTTTGACCGATTCTTTTTACTGCATACAATGGAAAATATACCAAAAATATTTAGTAGTATTTCCAAAAATATTATGTCGATAGTAACAGCAAGACATGCTGCACGACATGAAATACGAAACATAAAATACTTAATTACTGGTCCAGACGTTTTCATAAATACAACCGACAGACATTCAAATAGTACTGCAGGAAAACATAGACCACCTCTGTAATAATAATTTGAATTGTCTATGTGGAATATGGCCTTGAAAAATCAAAAAAATGGATGAATATTTCAGAATTACAAATGAAATTAACCTCCTTCATGTTAAAGCTTACCGGGCTTTGTGATTTTTCTACCTTACCAATCAATGCAAAAGAATAGACATTATCAGAAGGCATTTGCAGCATTAAGAAATGCCAAAATGGTAAAGAAAAACGAAAAGATGTTTTCAACACTTGAGAAGTTTGTGTGCCCAATGTACAAGTTTCTTGCCACATATAAGAAAATTGGTACTAAAGTGTTCGTAAACAAACCTATCAGTTATGATTGGACAGATTTACTTCCATGCCAACGTGAAATGCGACAACAATTATTAAAAACTGTATACATAACAATATCTGGCAGAATAGTCATTTGAAAGAGCAAACATTTTTACACCTGAAGGTAAAGGATGGAATTTGATTGATGAACACTGTTTTTAATTTATTTTATACAGTTCCTTTTTCTTTAATATGGAATACTCTTACAACAGCTTATTGATACTACCGAAAACAAGTCAAGTGAAGCTGAGGAATACATTTTAGGTAACATAAACCTTTCTAATTCAATAAGAATATATGCAGTGTTATATAATTAGCGCAAGATCCGATATGTGATGATAGAAATGCATACGACTGGTGGAAACGATAATTAACCTCGAGTATTGATATTGTAATATAAGTCGATAAAACCAAAATAAAAATTGAAAAAAGTGAAACAAGTGGATGCGAAGCTATTCCCGTGTACCAACAAGTATTATCAGATTGTAAGTTGACTTTATATCAAAACTAGATGCATATTTACATCAAAGAAACTGACAAGAACTGATAAAAATACACTGAATAACCTTGGAACAAAAGGATAAAATCTATCTCACCAACGGTTAATTTCAAATTGTCCACAATTATCTAACAATGAATTATTCTCTAAGCTTCTGGAGTCCTTAAAATGTGTTTTTTTCAAGATAAATAATATTAAATATTGAGAATGAGAATGCAAAACTCTTGAATATCATTGAGCTACAAAATAATAAAATTAGAGAACTAGAAAGTAGGTGCAATAAATTGGAAGGAAAATGTATTGCTCTGGAACGAAGAACAAGAAAGAATAATATTATTATTTCTGGCTTGAATGTGGGAAACAACGATAATTTGATTTCTACAGTCCTGAATGAACTCAACGCGATACTGATTATCAATGTATGAAAGAACTTGAATAATATATATCTTCTCAAAAACATCACTAAAACTGCAATTAAATTGAGTTCCTATCCCACTTGTCAAAAAAAATACAATTCCAAAACGTTTATGAATCAAGAGGATCAAACGTTTCAATCCTTAACAACATGTTCCATGAAGATCGAATAGACAATAAAATTCTAGTGAACTATTGAAAAAAGCAAAATCAAGAATATCCGGAAAAAATCAGAAAAATAATTAGTGTGAACAGAGGAATATACTGTGGAACAACTGAGAGGCAAGAATTGAAAATCACGGAACAGAAGAAATTGAAGACATATTAAACAGGAACGGTAGAGATAGTAACTCAGTAAGTGCCCCGACAATACGAACTCCATCGCGTGAATATATCTTAAACCTAGGAGAATCTGAAGTAGGAGACCTGAACAAGGCAATAAAACCACACTTCAAGGAATCATAGTTCTCTGCTGGCCCAACTGAGTTGAAAATTGAAAGAAGAACTCGTCAAAATAGTGCATCCTCCATAACTAAAAATAAAAAGTTAACTGATACTTGAACAAATCTACAATTAAGTCTATCGATCAACCATATTCATAAGCTCATTTGTATATTATATATATATATGTATATATATATATATATATATATATATATATATATATATATATATATATTTCTTCATATAATCGTCATATAATTGAGTTCATGTTTCGTGTATCTATACTCTGAAACGAATATGTCGATAGAATTCTGCCATATTGATGTCAGATCGTTATCATCAAATGTTGCCAACTTCAAAGAGTTGGTACTCAATGAGTATGTCAGGTTTATATACAAAATATGGGGGCTGATGACGGCAGGGCTGATGCCTGCCAGGTGGTGGTACCGTACTTGGCATACTATGACTTATCGCTAAAAGAATTTCTAGCCTTACAGAAAGACTGTTACCCAGAGGATTCACGATTTATATTCCAACTTTTATATTGGTGATTTTTGATAAGTATCTATTTGGACGAGTGCTGCATCCTGTTAGAAAATATGTTTCACCTTATATATATATATATATATAAAAAAATATATATATATATATATATATATATATATATATATATATATATATATATATATATATATATATATATATATATATATATTGCTAATGTTCACTTGGTGTTGCCATAAATATTAAGAAATAATATATTGCCCTCACTTGCCTTATTCGTCTCATTCGCCCCACTTTACTGCTATTGCCCCGCGTTGCGGCAATTGTTATGATACTATTTTTGTTAGCTTATTTAATTTATTACTATGCTTACAAATATTTGTGCACCGCGTTGGGTGACAATTGTTATGATGATGTTGTTTATATGATTTATAATTTGTATGATTTTAAGAATTTATATCATAGATTATATTTCTGAATCCCTATCATAACAAATAAAATACTCCAGCTATGTTATGTTACCTTTGTTTTTTTCAACCTCTTTTACCTTATCCCAGCTCAGTCAGGTACGCCTATGAACATGTATGACTATTGTCTAAAGACACAACAATGGTATGATGCCTTCCCAGTAGCAAGTTCATGTAATCGGTGTTGCCGGCTATGGCACTATCGATTCGATAATAAAACTGTTCAGTGGAGAAAAGTAGAGTAAGAAATTGAAAAATAAACAAGTTTGCAGAGAATAATCAAAGTAGTTGACTTTATTCAGATGAAACTTTAATATACCCTACTCTGCGATAGCTACCTTATACTAGCAAACCAATGTCAAAAAAATATAGTGCAGTTTGATGTTTGTGATAATGAAAATTCTATCAATAAAGTTTGAACGTATTATCAGTCTTCTGGGTATGGAATTTTATAGTTCTTCAGCCCAAAACAAAATAACCAGTGGTTTAGAACACTTTAAGTTCTTGGTTTTATGTGAAAAGTTGCACTTAGGTGAGTTCAGTTATTGAATACCTTGTAGCTGCGTTTCTGCTGACGTTTCAAGTCCCGTGGACGTGCTGACAGCTCACCTGCACTCCTTCCAAGGATTTATTTTCTGGACCAGGTAGGTGTAATTTTTCATTTACTATGTGCTTCCTCCGATCAGCCTTTCCAAGAAATCTTCCTCGTTCGGCAATTTTATATCAGGTTTTCTTATATTATGGGTGAAAACTTCTTTTCGAATTAAGTACGTGGCTTCACTTTCTCGAACTTTTTTCAATCTCCCCTCGAACTTTATCCTGATCCATGGCAACACTTACCAAATTTTTATTTTTCACAGATATCCGAGTTTGTATCACTTCCTACCGAATTATTCGCTATTCTAATTAATGTTAATGATTTTATGAATGATATCTAATTCTAACTCTTACATACTATTTACAGATTCATATAATAGTATATTGAAGTATTCTAATTAATGTTAATGATTTTATGAATGATATCTAATTCTAACTCTTACATACTATTTACAGATTCATATAATTGTATATTGAAGTATAAGTGGATAAAAAGGGCTTTAAAACACGCGCGATCGACATAGAGCAAGTGTTTTTAAGACCAGTTATCCACGAATACTTTACGTTATTTTTTTTTATTGGTGCACTTTGAAATCATATATACTGGTATTATTACAACAAAAAATAGAAGTAAGAACTAATAATGCAAGAAGGTTGAATTCGTGATTTGACATCAGTATACCTTTCGTTGTCATGGAAATGAGAAAAACAGATATTCATTTGCAATTTGTTATGAAAGATCAATATTTGTTGTCACCAGAGCTCAAAAATGAATAATTCTTATATCGATTTTCTGAATAGTGAGGCAGAATCGCGGTTAATACCGCGAAAATCCAGTGATATATGAAAAAGAATATGAGAAGTTCATCAAATCGATGGAGGAGCACATATAAATGAACGAATTGTTAGTAATATTTTATTTGACGTTATAAGGTACTCCTGTCAGATCAATAATCAAAAATTTGTCATTTAGACTTCACGTTTCTCGATTTGTTGATGTTGTCATGGTAACTTTAAAAAACGCGCGTTTTTTGAAGTTCGATTTAAACACGCTGAGGCGTGCTTCAAATGGGTAAAAAGGGGCACCAATAAAAAAATAGTATATTGAAGTATAAGTGGATAAAAAGGGCTTTAAAACACGCGCGATTTTTCGAGCACGACGGCGCAGCCGGAGTGCTCGAAATAGAGCAAGTGTTTTTAAGACCAGTTATCCACGAATACTTCACGTTATTTTTTTTTATTGGTGCACTTTGAAATCATATATACTGGTATTATTATTACCAAAAATAGAAATGAGAACTGATAATGCAAGAAGGTTGAATTTGTGATGTGACATCAGTATACCTTTCGTTGTCATAGAAATGAAAAAAACAGATATTCATTTGCAATTTGTTGTGAAAGATCAATATTTGTTGTCACCAGAGCTCGAAAATGAATTATTCTAATATCGATTTTTTGAATAGTGAGGCAGAATCGCGGTTGATACCGCGAAAATCCAGTGATATATATAAAAAAGAATATGAAAAGTTCATCAAATGGATGGAGGAGCACATATAAATGAACGAATTGTTAGTAATATTTTATTTGACGTTACAAGGTACTCCTGTCAGATCAATAATCAAAAATTTGTCTTTTAGACTTCACATTTCTCGATTTGTTGATGTTGTCATGGCAACTTTAAAAAAAGCGCGTTTTTTAAAGTTCGATTCAAACACGCTGAGGCGTGCTTTGAATGGGTAAAAAGGGGCACCAATAAAAAAAAAAAATTTTCCTTATGAACAACATATAATGAGGTAACGTCAGTGTGAACATTGTATAGTTCAATTTTGGCAACAAACTAAATCAAAGTTAGTTTTCTTTGAATTTTTTGTGCATAGGTTCCTTAGCAATTTCAACGGAAAGGTTATCGACCTTCACCAAAGAGTAATAATTCAACTTCAAGTTGTTGTTCGGAGTAAAATTTTTTCAAACGAACTTTTTGAGATTTTCTTGTGAAAATTTTATTTTTGATTGTTACATTTGATTTTTTTTTTGTACAAAAAGTATGTAATTGAAAATTAATATCAATAGAGAATGTATCATTTTACTGAAGTTGGCTTTTACAGTCATCTCCTGCAAAATAAACGAATCAACGTCAATGAAAAAAATGTATTAGTCCCGAACATGTGAGACGGAAAATACATGATTCTGTGATAATTCAAAGCAAAAATAATTTGTCTATTCCGGGTGAACAGAAATGAATGATATAGTTGGATTGTTGAATAAAAATACCTAAATATGTCATCAACAGAAAATATAATCTTCAATACTCTGAAAATGATCTCCTGTAAAAAATGGAAATTGGGTGCCATATTGGAATCGCTTAGTTTGTGACCCATAAAACCTTCATTTCGACTTTGAGTCGACTTAGAACATAAATGATAAATTTGTTCGCAATATTGACATCGTCATTCCGAATTTCCAAATTCTCGCGAAAATTCATAATGCCCCTATATCGTTTTTGATAATAACTGAATCATGAATTGATGAATCCACCGACGTTTTCAATTTGAAAGTTTCGATAAAAAATATCAATCCGCCAGCCAAACACTACCCGATAACGATTTTGAGTCAAAACCGTAGATTGAACAAATTATTTTTGTCGCCACATTTTGAACTTCTCTCAATTTAATTTTTAATAAATGATAATTCGAAAAATATTAATTTTCGAGCATGGAAACCGCGAAAAAAAGAATAGATGTTGATTTTTCCTCCATGATTCATTATTTAATCCGAACCAGCCCCGCCATACATTTGAATATTTTTTGTAGTCGAGACAAAGCTGCATCGCAGCAAAAAACGTGATTTTCCACTCATATATATGTACAAAAAATTATTCCCATTCAAGAATGATTCGTTTGAGGTTATTATTGGATTGACAAGATAACAAGAATAATGGTGAAATGATATCAAATAAAATGAGATGCTAACAAATCATAATCGTTTTCAACCCTTTAAAAACATTCATATAAAAAAATTAACGAAAATATATTTTTTGAATTCATGATAGACAAAAACTTTAATTACTGGCAACTTTTGTTGCGAAAAATTTCAGGAGTGTACCTGGTGTCTTAAGACGACACTAGCAGTATGGTGATATCAACTTCTTCCATGTCATTATCTACTTCCAATACAAGAATTTTTCTTTTTTCGGTCAGAAGAATTTTCCATTCAAAATTCTTATTCTGTAATCTTGAAAATCCAATATATAATCTGTGAGTCGAATCGGACCATAAAAGTCAAAATGAGGCCTACATTTCAAATTATCAAATTGGAACCAACATTCCAAATTCTGCAAAAAAATTGTTATCCACGATTTTGAATCTTCAAATTCTCAAAAAGCAGATAATCCGTAAATTTGGAATCCTGGTTAACCACCTCCAATCATTAAAGAATTAATTCAGTTTAGAAAGATTACTTCAACTCAGAAAAAAGTAACAGTATAATTGAGTTATTATTCAGTAACATTTTTTTCCAGAAGAATTATCTAGGGATTATCTTGTGAAAATTTAATTTATGATTTAAATTTGATTTTTCGTACACAAAATAGTAATTGAACATCAATATCATCAATAGATGTAACCTTATCCTGAAGTTGGCCTTCTACAAAATAAATGTATCAAAGCCATTGGAATAATTGATTAGTCTCGAACATGTCTGACAAAAAATATATAATTACTCATGTGATAATGGAAACCAAAAATAATTTGCCAATTCCAGATGAATAGGAATGAATGATATTGTTTGATAAAAATACGTGAATCTGTCATCAACAGAAACTGTAGTCTTCAATACTCCCATATTGGGACCGCCTAGTCTGTGACTCCTGAAACAACCTCCATTTCGATTCAGAGTCGACTTAAATGAACATAAATTATGATAAATTCATTCACAATATTGAAATCGTTAATCCGAATTTCCAAATTTGGCGAAAAATTCATAATCTCCCTATATCATTTTTGATAAAAGCTGAATCATGAATTACTACATCCACCGGCATTTTTGATTCAAAAATATTGATGGAGAATATCATTGCTCCAGCCCAAACATAACAATTTTGAGTCAAATCGTAGATTAAACAAATGTTTCTCATTTTATTTCAAATTAATGCGGCCAATACATGATGAAAATCCATATTGAAGCAAAGAAAAGACACTCACTTCACTAAATGATTTTCAGTAAAATGGGTTGACAAAACCACAACACGTGCTTCGCTATGCAATGGCTTCTTCAGGTGGAGATAATCCTAAGTCGACATACACGATGTGTTATGTCAAATAATTGAGGCAGGTAGTAGTAGTTATTTAAATATAATTAAGAATATTAAGGGTAATCTGATGGGTAATTGATAGGACGGAGACTAAATAGAATGGAGATTATATCCAATATATGTTCGATATTTAGTAAAACATATTCAACATTTTGCATTTATTAAATTCTGAAATTTTCAGGAATGAGAGTTTGAAACCTTTCTTTTCTTAATGTTAACGCCAATAAATTCAGTCAAGAGGTGAGTAGGAAAAGTTGAATTAATTTTTCCATTGACGAACCAGTTTTTATGTTCTGATAATCATTTTTCTAAATGTTCTGCCTGTTTGGCCCATGTGGAAACTAGTACAAGAGTCACAAGTTTTCATTTTATTTCATCAATCCAATCAACCCTTCAATTAAATTCACAAAAGAAATGGAAACATATAATTCTATGAAATTTTTAAAACCTGGCCATAATACACATCGTAATGAAATAATTTTAAATTTCCATAGCTCTTAATATGAAAACATCACAATACCAGTACCTCAACCCATCCATACCAACATAAATCAGCTGTATATAATACATAAACTGATCATATTTTTTTCAAGATTTTTTTTTTATAAAGAATTGAACATAATTGAACAAGTTGCAATTGATTACGGTTATAGTTCAAACCTGATGGAGAATAATCTACCAAGAAAAAGCTTTACGAGAAGTGTTTCCTACTCAAAATGAAAAATAATATAATTTAAAAATTATTACATATTTGGGCCATTTACCGAAGAAGTTTCTACTTTTTTACGTAAAAACAACATCAAATTGCATACAAAACAGATAATAATTAAGTAAATTCATAAGAACAATTAAATAAAACTGAGAAATCTGATTAAATTTGGAGAATACAAATTAACTTGTGGCTCTTGTTCTAGTTTTTACATGGGCCAAACAGGCAGAACATTAAAAAAACGTTCATCAGAACAGAGAAAGTGTTTTGTCAATCGAAAATAACTTCAACTTTTGTTACTTACATCTTGACTGAAAAACGTTATTGTGTAAATGATTCCAAAATATTATAAATGGAAAACGAAGGTTTTGAACTCGACCATCTAGATAGTTTAGAAATTAAGAAATGGAAATGTCGCAATATTGGCTTAGTGACCAGATAATTCTCCTTTGTTGAATTTGTTTCACCATGGAAACCGCGAAAAAAAAAATATATTTTTGATCATCATGATTCAAGAATAATAACCCGAACACTCCTCCACGATACATCCGAATATTTTTCGTAGTCGAGACGAAGCTACAACACGCCCAAAAATGTGATTTTTTATTTAAAAAAAAATTATCTCTTTATACAAGATATTCCTATACAAGATTGATTCTTTCGGAAATATCATTAGACTGAGAGGAATACAATAATAATGGTGGAATGATATCAAATAATCATAAGATGCTAACAAATTATAATAGTGAGTTTCCTAACCCAATTTGCCTCGGTCTGCTTACACGTGTGGAACGTATTTTGAAAAGTGAATCATTATTCATGCCTTCGAATGGGATGAACATTGTTGCCGAATGCTTCGGGAGCCAACTTGTACGTTACATGGATAGGCAAAAAACCTCCGATATTCACGCTAGTCGAAAAAAGTACAAATTGGCATGTGTCATTTAACACCATTTAATGAGGTTTTCTCGAGTTGGTAAGTTGGCATCCGTATATCGGATGTCAATTCACCTCGGATGCCAACTTCAACGTAAATTCAACATGAAGGGATGCCAACTTGTACGCTGGATATATATATATATATATACAAATATATATATATATATATATATAATTATATATATATATATATATATATATATATATATGGGGTCAGTCATGATACTCAAGTTATATATATATATATATATATATATAAAAAAATATATATATATATATATATATATATAGTGTATTTACGTTGGTGATGATAGCTGCTTTCCTATTTGAGATAGGAAAAAATGTATCAAATGAGTTGTAGAGGGCAATGAAAGCTATGTTCAAAAAATATTTACCAACGTACAGGGTGTTCGATGAATGTGTGAGTTATCAAAGTTATATTTTTTCAATGAAACACCCTATATATAACGCAAATTAACATGAAGGGATGCCAACTTGTACGCTGGATATATATATATATATGTCACGATCAACTCAACGTTTATATATATATATATATAAAACACCCTATATATATGTAAATATATATATAGGGTGTATTAACGAGACGTTGGTGTATGATAGCTGCTTTCCTATTTGAGATAAAAAAAAGGAGGAAATGAGTTGTAGAGAGCAATGAAAGCTACTTTCCAAAAAATATTTACCAACATACAGGGTGTTCGATAAATGTGTGAGTTACAAAGTTATATTTTTTCAATGAAACACCCTATATATTTTAACTGTTGAATTCTCTTGGGAGAGTGTTTCTCAATAATATAATGCGACGGTTTATATCAGGTGTTTCGCAAGTTTTGGTGAGATTTATGTCACACAATGGGTTGAACAATAAATACCTCAAAGTTATCAACACATTTTTTTTTATACCAAATATCTTCGATAAAAGTCACCATTGAAGTTGCTCTTGTAACAGAGCGAAGAACTCCTCTAGTTCCATTCTCCATGTCTTCTGACCCCTGACGTCTCCTTCACCATATCCTAGGGGCGTGATGTCTGGGGACCTTGCTGGCCACTGAATGGGTCCGTTTCTTCCTATACCCTAATTTCGGGGCCATCTAATGAAAAATATTTCAACCTGATTTTGATTGCGAGGATCATGTTGGTAATATACCTGTGTCTTGTGTCAATCGGTACATCCCCCAAGAAATTTGGTAAATCATTTCCGAGAAAATAATGTGAATTTATCCATTCAGTGGCCTATCAGAGGCATATGGTTCTATGACCCGATCCCCAATTATGCCCCCCAAACATTTATGACCATCTATTTGATTATCAACTCCTCTGACCCAATAGGGATTCTCTGTCGAGAAATAATGGCCATTGTGTCTATTAACCATCCCATTATTAAAGACTCGTCACTAAATAAAATGTATTTCAGGAAATGTTGTTCCTTGCGAATGAAATTCAATGAAATTTCGCAAGAGCAAACTCTGGTATCATAATCAATTCCATAGAGTTCTTGATATAATTCAATTCGATATGGATGAAGTTTTTTTTCAATATTCTGTTCACGGTGTAAGACTTATATTCAGCTCTCTCGCAAGTTCCTCCGTACCAATATGATGATTCTCAATTGTTGGAAGCATCCTCGCTTATTCATTTCCTTTATTTATCGCAATTTCATTTACCACTTGCTTTTTCTTGTGTTTGACAATGCATGCTTCCATAAACCTTCCACTTCCTCCGAAAATTATCTGGTCGTATAGACCTTGAATCAGGATATCGAACTGCATACATTCTACTGTCTAATAAACAATTTCTGTTACAGTCATCCAAAATGTAGAAATGTTCATAATTTTTTCGGAGAAAAATTTATTTTGAAGAAAAAATATATTTTAACTATAGATTCACCTACTCGATAATTAAATGCAAGTTTTTGACAATTTCTATAACATTTAAATTCATATGGGTGAGTTGATTTAATTGATAATATGATTTACATTCCGGATAGATGTCATTTTGGGTGGAGAAAATCCTTATGGACACTTTGCTGTAACAAGATAGTGTGTAACTCACTGGTCTCCGTGCTACCCACTGAAAACTCTACCCGGCAGGCTCGTTTCTAATTCTGTCAGTGTTGTTTTTTGCGGGTCCATGCCAGTTGGGACGTCACTTCCTGGCTACTTGGAGCTTTCAGTGCCGCCTGGCTCTCTGGGAGAATGTGGATCTGTTCCGCTACTGTTGCTCTCCTATTATTTTCCTTCACACATAGAAGGTTTAAGTGGACCTCTTGAAACACAGAGGTGAGATTACCCAGTAGGTTCCCAAACTCGGTCCTTGGGTCTCTAGAAAACACCCCTGCTCCCGCACCATTCTCCATCTTAGACCCATCTCTATACCAGATCTTGCCCTGTAGAATGGAGTTGGTTCTGTGTGATTCCATACAGTTCTATCTGGTATAAATACCCTGTGGTTGGTTTCCTGTCCCAACGTTCATGTTACCCAGCGTGTTCCTTTGTCTGAAGGCACCTAGCCTTGCCTCTTCCTGTAAGCAGTGTCTCTCTGGCTGCAGTGGGAGTTGATTCCATTGCTCCTGTAATGCATACACAGGCAAGTCTTTGCACCTTTTCCAGTTGAGTTTTGGCACTCCTTTGTTGTGTCTTCGTCTACCACACCAGGGAGGCCGATTTAACCACCATGTTGTACAGCCAGTTCACCATGTGTGGTTTCAACCCCTATTTCATCCCAAAAGAGCGTCTTGCCACAATTGATGTGGTCTCCGCTTTTCTGGTCACTTTAGTAAGATGTTGGTCCTAGGTCAGTTTCGAGTCCAGTATCACCCCGAGATATTTGACCTCTCCCTTGCTCTGTAGATTTTGAAGTTTTATGGGTTCTAGCTCCTCTAGTTTACTCTTCGAGTAAATGGTACTCGGTGGCTCTTTGAGGGTGGATGTTCAATTCGTCGGAGTCCGTTCATCAGATTACAAGTTCAGGGCCTCTTGTATACGATCCCTACCCGTCGTGTTGAATTTCCTCTGTCCTAAGACAACAATGTCGCCAGCGTACCCAGAAGAACCTTCTTTCTGTCAGGGACCCTCGTAGACCGTACATGGACCAGATTCCACGGACAGGGGAAAAAACCCCAGTAGGCATCCTCTGGACTCTCGAGCTACTACAGTCTCCTTCATTAGGGTTTGTGTATTGAGTCTATCCAGGCCACGCAAAGTTTTTCAATTCCTTTCCGTATAAGAGACCCGACGATTGAATCTATGGAGGTACTTTTGAAAGCTCCTTCTCCTATCTAGAAGATCTAGTAAATCTTTGTTTTCCAATGTTGTTCACTTTCTCTACCAGTTTGTGGAGTGCTGTTTCTATCGAGCAGCCGGTCCTATATGCATATTGTTCTAGATGCAGTAGTCTTTCTATCAGGGCACTGTTCCTCACATGCCTATCCACCAGCTTCCCAGAGTCTTCAATCCAAAGGACTTGAGACTAATCGGTCTTAGGGACTCCGCCGTTTTCTGTTCAGTTTTCCCAGGTTTTGATATGAAAATAACCCTTATGTATCCAAGAGCCAAGGCTGGCTTTTTATTCTATTCTATTTGGTGTGATGATACTGCAACCTATCAGGTTTATTATGTCCCCTTCTACTGCTTAGGTGTTGAGGATGTCTCAACGACTAGTGCGGTACCTCCAGTACTATGGTTTTCAAAAATTCAGGGTTTCGGTTGGCTTCAGGTTTTTCTATTTATGTTCTCGAGTATCGGCCTTGATTCTGCAGGGTAGTGAGTGCATTCTGAGAGAATGTGGATAGAAGTTTTGTCGCCTTTCTCGCAAAATGGAAGGGGTGTAATTTTTGGGATTACTTCCATAGCGGCCGTTGGGCACGTTCTAACTGCAAGTGTTATGCATACACATGCTAGTCTTCGGATTTTTGATAGATTCACCCGTGTACTAGTCAGCTCAGTTCTTCTGCCCAAGTCCACCGCCCAGTAAGTGAAGGTTGGTCTCACTTCTGTCCTGTACATTCACTGCGGGATTTTTGGGTTCCATCTTCAATTCTTTCCCGCAAAGTTTCTGCACACATTTAGGGCTTTCGTGACTTAGTTGGTTATTTCTTACCTGTGCTTTCGTGGTAAATGTTACTTTTCCTTGTGAAGGAAACTGGGGTAGCCTTGCTGGGGTTGACGCTAAGTCCTACCGACTGACACCATTCTTTAGTGTAGTTAGGAACTATATTGCAGAGGATACTTTCGAATTTTCCTCTCGTGATTATAACCATGTCATCGGCAGAGCTTTGACACGATATATTGACCTCGGTCAAACCGCAGAGGAGTTGGTCAACTGTTGGACTCCACATAATTGGGGAGGCCACTTCCCCCCGTGGGCATCCTTTGGTTGTGCAGGTAGAGAAAGTGTCTTATCCTATTTTAGACTCTGCTATTCTGGGGGACAGTAATTGCGACATCCATCTAGTTGTCGTGATGTCTTCTCCTCTGAGGTAGAAACAAGATTTCTCGTCATGGATTTTTCATCATAATGCATGTTATGGGTGAATCATCACTGATGTGGTATATTACTTTGGAAGTCCTGACTGGTGAGGCTTATTACCTGGTATTTGTAGACCCAAGAATCATGGTTCAACATGATCCCTATTTGGTTTTTGGTTAACGTTCCAGCGATCACCGCGTTCACCTGGGCCATCTTACTGGTTCCTGTTGGGGGGGTTGTCCCCATGAGTAAGAGTGCGGTCGTCTCCTCCCACATCAACCTCCATTGTTGCTTCTTCGAATGATGATTCTCTACCATAGAGGTTGAAGATGAATACTTTCCGTGCTCCCCAATCTCTTCAGGATGCTGGGAGTCACTTCTCCACATTTCCCTCTCGTTTTTCTAGGCCATGCCTGGATTTTTCTAACCTGTAATGAATGGTGTACCCGTTTCCCCGAGTCATTGGCAGGATTGTTCGTCTATCCCTGTCATCAAGATTTGGCCCGTACTCTCTCTTTTTCAGGCTAGAGACCTCCCATTGGGAATGTTTTCCAGTCCTTTGGTCTGAGTTTCTATTAGCTTTATTCAGAAGCTCCCCTTCTGCCATTTTCGACTCCTAGGGAGAAAGATAGTGATGGTATGTACTTTTGAGATGTCGTCTTCCGTACATACCATCGGTTCTACTCCCTCCTAGTTTTTCAGCTGTGGAACTTTCATTTGCACCCATTCCGCTGACTGAGATGTCTTACAGTCGACCATGATCATGCTCAGACGGAAGAGGATGCCTCCGAACTGGAGCTTATACCCCCATCCGTCGCACATCTGCCTCTTAATATTTCACAGAGCCTTCTGTGCAGAGGTTCCGTTCCCCTCTGCAGCAGTAGTGGGTGAATCTCGTCCAGTCCTGGTGATTTGAATGAGACTATTCCACACTGTACTTTGTCGTCACCACCTTTTTTGCTAACGGCCAACTTCTCCTGGAAGAGCCTACGGTTCATTCTAAATAGCAGATGTCTGTACTATTTGTGCCCCAGGGCCGTGAACCCTGAAGAGTTTCTTATGGTTGTAGTGGTGTCCTCTCCTTGTTCATTTCTAGGGATTATATTGCATGATTTTTGTCCTTGGAGGGGATTGTTCGGAGTCTGATGCTCTCTTGAGTGATCTCTATCTTTCCAAAGTTCCTCTTTCCAAGAGTCCCTCCCTGGCTTTTCGTAGCTGGTCAATCTTGTATTCACCCCTTCCAGTTTTCTTGTTTGCCGCCTTACTTGCAAGTTCGCATTCCAACAGGGCACGTTCCTGGTGGAGGTCTTTCTGATAAGGGGACAATTGTTGTTGAATGCAGAGATGATTGTGTCATTGAGTTGCTCCACTGCCATCTCTAGCTTCTTGTTTGTACTTATCGGTCTTTGTTATCCACTAATTCTGCCTTGTATGCTTCCCATTCTGTTTTTGGATTTCGATGAGTTTTTGTAGTGGGTTGCTCTTTATTCTGCAGTTTATGTGTTTGTGGTCGGGGCAACTCTCCTCTTCAGACTCATGCCATTCCGTGATCAGCTAACTCACATAGGTGGAGGCTCTTGTTACGTTGATTACCTCCCTTCTATTTTTGTTAAAAAGGTTGGTTTGTTGCCTAAGTTCGTTTGTTCGCCATCACGATCTGTAGCAGCTACTTTCCCGTTTTCGTTTTTGGTGTCGCTAGTGCTTCAGACGATTTGGTGCGTATTTGCATCGCAGCTGATCACCACCTGCAGTCTTTTCTGCCTGCAATACCTCATCAGCTCCTCCACAGCCTCCGTTGGTGGTGGTTCAGGATCATCGGAAGGAAAATAGGCCGATGCAAGAATAACCTTCCTTGACCCACATTTTTTCTGATCCTAGGTTCATTGCTGTCGAACCTTTTGAAACAGGTTTGTTAACGGAAGTAAATTGATATCTTCAAGTATACAGGTCTCAGTGGATCTGCTATGTACTGGCTCTCCACTCACTCCTCCCAGTCCATGGTTACTGGATAAGAGCCACCTTGAAGTCCCTCATGGCTCCTCAATTCCCGCCGTGATAGCCTTAGAGTGCTGGAAATATATCTGGATGACTCTCATCCCCTCATGTCATTTTTGTCCAGGACCCTGAAGAGTACTTTTCCGATCCCGTAATGAGCTCGGAACTCCATTTTCACCAGTGCTCTGAACGACTCATCGTCCACCAAGAAGGCCTTCCTTCTGGGTGTTTTGGCTCATTAGAGTCCATTGCTTGATCCTCAGATCCGGGGTCTGAATCTGGAGTCTACAGTTGACTTCTGATGCTGTGTTCGTTGACACAGGGATGAAGCACCCTGTGTCTGACGGGGAATTCCCTGAAATGGACCACTGCAATCGGCCCATTCCATAGCCTTCTCAATGTTTTCTAGCCAGTTTGCCACTCCTTTTTTGCGAAGTCATCGATGGGACTCCTGCCTGGAGAGTTCTTTCAATTGTGGTGGTACACTCCCGCTCCCTAGTGGGTTCCCGTAGAGTGCATCCACATTTGCGTTTCGAAGCAGGTCTGCTTGTTGAATGGTTCGACTGAACATCCCGATGGCGTCTGCCTATCATCGCTGGATTCCCCTGGCCACTTCGCTGTAGCTGCCAGTCGACAGTCGCATGTCCTGGGATTCTCCAGTTTTCTGGCTCTTGGAGGGGTCTGGGAGTCAGATCGAGGTCTCTTTCAATTTTTCCTCTGTCTGGAGGTCCGCCAGCCTCCCTTTTTTTCTCTGCTCCGCAGGTTTTGGTTTTGCAGCCGTCCATATCAGGGCTGCCATTTTTTCCGCTCCCAGAAGCTCTTGCCTCTGAGTTACTGAGAGTTTTTTTTTTCTCGAGGTCTATATTTTTCATGTATCACTATGCTACCAGCAGCTTTTTAACTGACGATTTCTCATAGCCTTGCTACTCGTTTTGAGATGAGGTCATTGGTTTCTCATCCTGAACCAGAGTCGGAGCGTTCGTTGTGGTTATGTTTTTCTCGCGGTCCATATGTTCCAACGAGTATGGAGGAAGGGATCGCTCCAGCCCTGTGGTGCCCCCTGCACAGGACTGAGGCTGCTTACTCCGAAATTTCTTCCTGTTCCTTGGAGGCTCCGTTTGCGTCACCGTCGAGCCCATTTGTTTCCCGGAACGGTCGCACTCAGCACGCCCCCCTCCTTCGACCAGTGGCGGTTACCGATAATGCGTTCCACCCCAGTGCACAAGCCAACAAAGGATCTTTGTTCACCCGTAGACCACGGCAATACGAGGCAGACCAGGCGGGGACCCCCACCACTCGGAAGCGAATATGCTCTTTTATTTTTTTGTGACCCCCGGTGCCATTTATCTGTTCACCAGAGCCTCGTTGGTCGAGTCGTGGCCGCATACGAAAGTCTGTACACTGTTTAATTTGGGTCACAGTCGCGGCCCGTTCACCCCACACTACGTGAAGGTGAGGTTAGACTTTGAGGAGCCGAATATATGTTACAGAAGATGTTTTTAACAAGAAGAAAGTATGCAGTTCGATATAGAAGAACTGACTACGTAAATTAAAAATGATAAGGTACAAGGGAATTTTGCATATAAAAACCTTTCTCACTATACTATGACAAGTGTGTAGCTCTGCAGGCAGCAGGGACGGGCGGTCAATGATCCTTCAGAGCGCCGCCCTCTCAGATAACTTCAAAACACTTTATTCACCAGACCTGGTACTCATGTGGAAGAACGGTTGCTTTCAAAGGACAGGGATCAATCCCGAGCTGGGTCACGCAAATTTTATTATTTTTTCTATTACCTCAAATGACCATAAACTTCTACAAGCATAAAATACATTCAGAACATTCACCCTCACAACCCCTTCGAAACAAAACAGCATTTTCTCAGAAGGCTGCTGATTTTTTTTTAACCTATTTTTTCCAGGAAACATCTCAAATTTGTCGAACCAAAGTGTTATGCGTAAATATCAATTGTTTTATTATGATTAAATTTCAGTTATGTCTTATGACCGAATCCGAAAGGATATATTGCTTCATTTGACTTGAAATAATTTATTTTTTCCTACTGTCTCTTTCCGGGGGCGTACGCGGGAGTTTCTCCTATTTTATCCTTGAAATGCAGAATGAAATGCATTGTGAATAATTGATTACGAGATGTATCATACTTTATAGATAATGAATATATTTTGATCAATTTGGCTGAACGTGTTAAGTTTCAATCAAAATAACATCTTTGAGTGCAGCTCTGAAATTTTGTGTAGTTATAGTTTTAACTGTAAAAATTCGTGAAATTATTGTTAAAGTCCAGGTCGGTAAGTTGTGAGAATATTGTTCAAATTTTAATGACAAAATTCAGATTCGTCGTTATTTATATTAGTATTACATCGTTAACTGCCGAATAATGTTATATAACCCTTCCTGCGATTTGCTTGTGAGAAAGATCTGTAATTCGATAAAACAATTGAAATTCACGCATAATACTTTCGTTTGACAAATTTGAGCTATTTCCTAGGAGAAGTACGTCAAGAAAACACGAAAAAAAAAACGTTGTTCTGTGTCTTGAGGGGCTGTGAGGGTGAATGTTCTGATGTTATATATTTTGGTGAATTAAAAAAAAAAAGAAATTTTTGCGTGACCCAGTTCGGGATCGAACCCGGTCCTTGTACTCGCTTCCTCAAATTGTTCAAGTTCATTTTGTTACCTCTTCTGTCCAGCATTGAATAAAAAAATCATTATTGCTATTATGATGACTTTTGTATACTTTCCTTGAGAATCAGATACATTTCCGATAGGAACCAAGTAGGCAAAACATACATTCTCTGCAAACTCATAGTGTGAACTATTCTGGCATGGCCTCATTTACAGGGTGTTTAATTTGGAAAAACTGAGGGAAAGTGATCCCAAGTTTTGGTTGTAATTGTATGAGAAAAGCGCCATTCGGTAAAGTCATGAAAGGAAATGAAAATACGCCATTTTTGAGGGTATTTGGTGGACTTTTTTTCTATTGATTTGAGATATTTGGTGTTGGATGAACCCATGTTGTGACAAATCTCACCATAACTTCCGAACCACTGGTATAAACCCATACAACCTCATACTTTTGAGAAGAAATCAATCAAGTGAAAATATGCAGGGTGTTTTATTTGAAAAATATGATTTTGCAAGTCACACATTTATCGGGCACCCTCTATTTTGGTAGTTATTTCTGGAACACAGGTTTCATTACCTTCTGAAATTCTGATTTGAGACATCTTTTCATATCTCAGCTATCAGCTACCCTTCACCCACGCGTCGTTGATATACCCTGTACGTATAAAAAGTACACACATTCGAAGTAATGTTTTTTTTTGAGATCTGGAGAGTATGATCGGCAAAGAAGAATAGACATACCAAATCCAAAATCCAAACTCCGTATTCAACAAAACTCAAAGCAAGAGCAAGAGTGAACTTTACTAGTCCCGCAATTCGAAAACGTCAGAGTTGCCTGAGTTAGCTGAAATTCAGAATTCTATACGCTGCAAACAGAACGTTAAGAAACGGATTTTTTTTCAACATGTATCACAGTTGGACGTCAAGTCAAAAGTAATTTATTCAAGTATTTCGTTTACATGTTCTTAATTCTAGTTTTAAATTTGTCCTATGTCCCCGTTGTAGAGCTTTCCGCTCTTTTCAGGGACAGTTGGACGTAATTTTTTCATGATTATCACATATTTCTAGAGCCATGCTGTGAACAGATTAATGTGTGCAATCAATAGGGCAATTTAATAATCGGTATCTCAATCAAGTCAGGAAATAATACCCGACGAAAAACCATGGTCCTTTGGTGAGTAATGAAATGAAGAACTCCAGAGTATAAAATAATATTTTTTCAGAAATCACATGAAATGAACATAACTCCACTATTTAATTTCATAATCTCTTGAAAAATCGTTTTGCCTTGATACCATTACAACAAGAGAGAACCTGCAAAAAATATTGACATTGTAGAAAAAAAAATATATATATATATATATATAGATGAATACTATACTATTACCACTTGGATTCCAGATTCATTGAAGTTGTATAGTCGATCATATGATTTTCCTCCATCTTCTTTCGAATATATTTTCAGCTGGTTTTCATGAAGTGTGGCTGTGCTCTGTAAAATATAATAACGATTACCGAATACATATCCCTCAGATTTCATATTTTGGTATGAACCAATGAATGTAGGAAACATCTATGCGAAAAAAAAATCAGTACCAATCTTCATTCCAACCGTGGTTTGAAATACAGGGTGATTCAAAAAAACTTTGACAGGAGGTGATTCCTCACAATATTCTAATTTGAATTATCCGAATGAATATATGTCTGGAAAGACTTCGTTTTCGAAATACAGGGTGTTGAAGATTTATTTTTATTTTCGTTTTTTTTTCAAATAACTTCCGTAATGATGACCTTAATCTACAAAAATTGGTACGAAAGGTTTTTGAGGTGTCGAATTCGAACCTGATGTTATTTTGCTCTCTTATAGGGAGCGCCACCTACATGTCTTTTTTTTTTTTGAAGAGACATAACTTTTTTGAGCGTAAGTCTAGCACATTTTTCAATAGAAAATTCAATTTCTCTATCATAACTACGTAAAAAAGCTACCTCTGTTACAAGTCGCTATAAGCAACCGTTTTCTAGATATTTGGACTTGAAAATTTCAAGTCGATTATTTGATAATCGATGCGTGTTGAAGTTATTACCATTATTTTGAACTTTTCACAAGAATGGGAAATGAATTTGACGTAATAATGCTTATTTAACCGATATGCATTTTGTTTATGGCCTTGCGGATGGCAATGCGCGCGAAGTAAGACGTATTCACCAGGAGCGATTTCCTAATCGAGTACTGCCTTCAGCTCCAACATTTACCAGTCTCCACCGTCGTTTGGCAGAAACAGGTAGCTTCAAGAGTGCAGCCGATATTATTGAGAGACCACGAGCAGTCCGAACCCCAGAATTGAAAGAAGCTGTTTTAAACGCTCTCGAAAATATCCAGAGACAAGTACAAGAATAATTGCTGAAGCTCTTAATTCCACTCAGTCCACAGTTTGGAGAATTATCCATGATCAACAAATTAATCCATACCATGTTTGAAGGGTAAAAGCTCTTTTGCCACGAGACTTTCCCCAATGCATTACTATGTGTCCGTGGTTTTTGAGGAAATTGGCTGAAATCCGCAATTTTTGAACACTCTCACAGACGGGGCAAACTTCTCTCGAAATGCTATCACGAACTTTCAGAACAACCATGTTTGGGCTCTGGAAAATCCGCACGCAGTTAGTGAAAGACATTATCAGTATCAATTTTCTGTGAATGTATGGGCGGCAATAATTGATAATTACTTGATAGGTCCTTCCTTTCTTCCGTTCCGACTGAATGGCGCAACTTACATAGACTTTTTAGAAAATGAATTGCCGAGACTACTTCAGAATGTACCATTAGAAATTCGTATCCGCATGTGGTTCAAGCATGATGGGGCTCCGGCCCATTTTAGCGTTGAAGCCAGGGGATTCCTTAACACTGTCTATTCAAATCGATAGATCGGTAGGGGTGTAGAATAACCTAACCATGTGTGGGCATCAAGGTCCCCAGATCTAAGCCCGCTATATTCTTCATTTTTGGGGACATTCGAAGTCACTCGTTTATAAAACTTCATCAGTGAACGAGGAAAACCCAAGAACCGAATAGTAGACACCTGTAAAACAATAAGAAACACACCAATAATTTTTGAGCGGGTACGAGATTTAATGACTAAAAGACTGAATGCCTGTATCTTTGCTTATGGTGGACACTTTGAACAATTTATTTGAATCAATTTAGTTTCTTATTTCATTTTATCCTACATATTCAAAATTTCTTGAAATAACATGTTGATATTTCTACAAATTTCATTAAAACAAATACAGATTTCGCACCCTTGATACAAAAATAACTATTTTAAACGAATAAAATTAAATAGAATACATACAAAAAACCAAAACTACTTACTTAAACGTCTTATTAATTTCCTAAGCATTCTTGTGAAAAATGCAAAATAATGGTAATAACCTCAACACGCATCGATTATCAAATAATCGACCTGAAATTTTCAAGTCCAAATATCTAGAAAACGGTTGCTTATAGCGACTTGTAACACGTGTAGCAATTTTACGAGATTATGATAGAAAAATTGATTTTTTCACTGAAAAATGTGCTAGAAGTACGCTTAAAAAAGTTATGAATCTCCAAAAAAGAAAAAGACGTGTAGGTGGCTCCTCCTACGAGTGAGAGCAATAATAACATCAGGTTCGAATTTGACACCTCGAAAAACCTCTTAATACCAATTTTCGTTCGATTAAAGTCAGCATTTCGAAAGTTTTTCAAAAAAGCGAAAATAAAAATAAAACTTCAACACCCTGTATATTGTAAACTAAGCGTTTGCGGACATATATTCATTTGGACAATTCATATAAGAATGTTGTGAGGAATCACCTTCTATATTTGTCAAAGTACTTTTGAATCACCCTGTATAGTCGAAAACGCATCACAAGAAGCGTATGAAATTTTCAAAAACCGGTGTTTTGGAAATTGACTTTTTAGGTAAAATTATATTTGTTTGAAAAAAATCATGGATTAAAAAAAAACAAGCGTTGAAAAACAACAATTTATGTATAAGATGGAACTTTAGATAAACGTATTAGCCTAGCAGAAGACGATTCAAAATTCCTAACCCAGAATACTTTCCTAGAATAACCTAGAATTGTTACTTCAACATCCTCTCTCAATTCTACATTATATACCTTTTTCTAACATAGATATTGGTACACAATTCTTCCAGAAATTGAGAATCACAAAATATTTCAGAACATCTTATCAAAACCAAATTTTAACATATAAAAATTTAAAGATTTAATCGCCATATACAGTGCTTCTCAAAAGTCCTCTTCCCCCCTCTTATTTTTGGAACGATTATACATAAACAAGTGAAATGTGGAAACTGAATATTAAAGGTTGTAAACTTCCCTACTAGTGATGATAGATCACGAAATCGTCAAAGATGACGTCACAAGGCCATTGTGACCAATTATTTTAAATGGAAACCCTACGGCAAGCGACACCTCTTTTAAAAGGTATCGAAAAAACCTATTCAATGATACTAATTTTTTTTGTGTTTATGGCAGTTTTGGCAACTCGCTCTTAAAAAACGCAAAGCTGTGATGAATTAAATCAGTTAATACTAAAATTCCAAATTCAAGCCCCGTTTTTGTAAGTCTCCCTAATTCGACGTTTCTGTAATTGTCCAAGTTTTCGTACATTTAATAATTTGTGTATTGTTGATCGAACGTTTAACTGTTTTAGCAGCTTTTGGTACTCTTAATATTTTTGTACATTTTAATTATTTGTTAAACTGTTGTGAGCCGAACGTTTAAGTGCTTCAAGAAGCGGAATGGTACGTGCTTTAGGTGATAAAGTAGCAGCGATCCTAATTCTTGGTGGAACTGGACAAAATATTCATGCAGCAGAACGCATTTTTTATGAGAGGTTTCGCGATCGCCCCGTTTCGAGGACTTATTTAAGGAAGCTTCTTCGTAAGTTTGAAACAACGGGTAGTATTAATGATGCGAAACGATCTGGCAGACCAGAATTTCTGATGAGAAAAAAATTGATATACTGGCAGAAGTAAAAGTTAATACTACTTCTTCAACAACTCACGTTGCATCTACCTGTGGAGTCAGTCGAAGAACAGTACACAGGGTGTTGAAAAAAAACAAATTTCATCCATACAAATTGAAAATGGTTTATCAACTCTCAGACGACGACCCAGACCGAAGACTAGAATTTTGTGAAAATATGGAAACTAAAATTAACCAACAGCCAGACTATGTCAAAACAATTTGTTTTAGTGACTGAAGTACTTTCTATCTAAATGGAAATGTAAATACACAGAATGTGAGGTATTGGAGTGACGCAAATCCTCACCTGTTTCGTGAAACACACACTCAATTTCTCCAGAAGGTGAATGTTTGGGCAGGTATCCTGGGAAACCACATCGTTGGGACTCTTTTTTTAAATACTGATTTAACTGGTGAGGTTTATCTGGAGCTGTTGCAAAACGCAATAGAACCGTTAATCCTTGAAATTTTGGAAGATAATCCTGATGAATTCGGCAACTCGGAAATAACATTCCAACAGGATGGTGCTCCTCCACACTATTACGGTGCAGTAAGACGGTATTTGGATGAGGAGTATCGAGGTAGATGGATGGGACGACGAGGTTCAACGGAATGGCCAGCTCGATCACCGGACCTCACACATTTGGATTTTTTTCTGTGGGGGTACCTCAGATCGAAGGTTTACGCCACTGAACCTGACAATATTGACGTTTTAAAACAACGTATTGTTGCAGAATAAGAGGCTGTTTCCGCAGACACATTTGCAAAAGTACGAGAAGAGTTGAAAAATGGGATATTTCACTTTCAGGAAGTAAATGGAGGTCACTCCGACTAATTCTTTTGAGTAGATACTGATTCTTGAATCTGTAATTGATATCATACTGAATGGAATTTAAATTTCAATGTTTACTAATGAGCCATCAAAACTGCCATAAACACAAACAAAATTAGTATCATTGAATAGGTTTTTTCGATACCTTTCAAATGAGGTGTGGCTTGCCGTAGGGTTCCATTTGAAATTATTGCTCACAATGGCCTTGCGACGTCATCTATCATCACTAGTAGGGAAGTTTACAATCTTTCATATTCAGTTTCCAAATTTCACTTGTTTATGTATGATCGTTCCAAAAATAAGAGGGGGGAGGAGACTTTCGAGGAAGCACTGTATATTATATGAGCATTCATTCATTTTTCAAATAACAAAGTTTTGAAATTTAGAAATGCTGTAATCCCATTACCCACTGAATTTTTTAATTCAATAACTTCCTTGGTTAGTGTATCAGCAATCTGATCCTCAGTTGATACATAAATCAATTGAATTTACCTTGAGTAACCAAGTCCTTGAAAAAGTTATATTCAACATCCATATGTTTGGTTTTTTTTGTTCCAGAGTTTCTGCCATATGAATGCAAGATTGATTATCTTCCATAACAGTTGATGGAAACAAAGATACATTCAGGGTTTCTTCAAGTAGTTGGCCAAAAACAAACAATTGCACATACATGATGCTAAAGCAATGAATCAGGCTCACTTTAGACATAGCTACTACAGGTTGCTTTCCAGAATTCCAATGAACAGTTTTATTATTCATTTTAATGAGAAATCCTAACACACTTCTTCGATCATCAACATCTGATGCGAAATCAGAGTCAGCATAGGCTATTATCTCTATATTTGGTTTTCCACTTTTCTCAAAACACAAACCAAAATTTGTTGTTTCTGACAAGTACTTCAAAACATTTTTCAGAGCTTTCCAATGGGAAATTTTCGAAAAACTTTGGAATATTCCGAAATATGCGGTACAGAAACAAATATCAGGCCTCGTACTCAACATTAAATACATTAAACTTCCAGCTAATTTCCCTATACTGGAACTCATGACTCGAATTGGTATCTTCAACTTTGGTCAAGGTTAACTTTGGTTGGATAGGCACCTTGGCAACTTTCGAATCTTCCATTTGAAAATGTTTCAGCAACTTTTCAACAAGTGACTTTTTACTCATTCCACACAATTTCTTGTTCTTTCTATTTCAATTCCAAGGAAAACGATCTATCATTATTTGGAAAAATTACTTCAAAATGTATCATCAAATTTTGTTTGTTTATGATACTTGATTGTCATCACGAGCAATCAACATATCGTCATGGATTGGAACGGAGTGATTAACAAAGATTGAGACCTCGACATGTTCACCGGAATCTCTACGAAAATGACTTGCTAAGGTATAATTCCTTGAGTTTATCATTTGCAAACATGTGTCGTTTAGCCAGTGTTCACTGAAGCAAACAACCGAACACTCGTGCTTATTTTAAAGTCATATCGGATTCCGTTGATTTTAGTCGTGATTCTTTGTAGAACGCTCATCCCGCCTTCTTGTTCCTATGTTTTCCGAATTGAGGAACGTCAAAATTTCCCTTTGTTAGGTTTGGGGAATCGTTCTTTTTCTATGGTGAAGAAACCGAATAACCAAGGCACCTGCTGGCCAAACTTATGGTTTCCAATCTTTATCAAAATTTCCCTCGTCGATGATAACTTTGAAAGATGAGTATAACCCAGGGTGGAGTTGATTCAATTTTATAACCTCCACTTCCGGAAAATTCTTGAGTAGAAACTTCTTTATTCCTTCTATTTCCATTTTCCGGATGAAGTTTATAACATGGAGATTTTTTGAGCCAATTTTATCCATATTACTTCCAATTATTGGTGTGTTTGTGAGTTTGCCTGTTTTAGGCTTCGTTTGTTGGTTGATTTTTTCAGCAACCAAATAAGGTTTTTGTCTTCCAAGAAAGGCTGTTTTCCATTCATTAGTAGATGTTTCTTCAACTTGTTTATGTGTTTTGATGGAATTTTATGCATCAAGGATATCTGAACTTACGTCTAGGGGTGATATTTTTTTGGTGCATGTGGTTACTTCATTCCTTAAGCGTTCCTGGTTTATGTTGGAGATGATCCGATTTTCATTTCCTGAATCTCCTACATGAAGCAGAAAAACGGTTACATTGAAATTTCTTTTGCATGAGTTCAGCAAACTTATTATCAGGTCTTTGTCGCAGACCATCGATTCCAATTCCTTGTTTAGTTTTTTCGGGTACTCCATTTCAGTATTAACGCACTTCAAATCACATTTGGATGCTCGATGTCATTTTCAGATTGATGTTAATGGATTGTTCTCAGAGATTCACTTTGAGAGTCGAGAAATCGCCAGTCATTATCGTCGATGAACTCCGAACACTGTCACTGAGTTTAGTTCACAAGGCACTTTTTTCTTGATTATTATTTCAATTAAATCACAATTTTCTCAACTTATCAAGTTCTTTGGAAATTAATTCGGGCGATGCCCTTGTTGCCAGAGTAGAAATACTAGATCCAGAAAAACTGAAACAATTCTGGAGTGACACTCCAGGAAACAGCACGGGAAAGAATACATCAAAGGTCGTGCTGGAAAAAAACAGCGACCTGCTAACTGAACAGGAAACAATGAAAATCATAACGGGACTCATGACTGGATATGCGCCAGTAAACAGCATCTTTATAAATGGACTGTTAATGGCGACCTTACATGCAGATTATACGGCAAAGAACCAGAAATAGTAACACACATACTGTGCAACTGCGAGGCTTTGGATCGCAGAAGACAGTCAATATTCGGGCAACTAATTGCTGAACCGAGACTGTGGAGCACACATCCAATTGAGGACTTGTACAAACTTGTGAGCGGGCACAAAATAACTGTAAAAGTGAACAACACGCAAGATACAATAAGCCAGCTGATTGGAGATTTTAGTGGGTAACGCGGAGTTAGAGAGGGTACAGGAACCCCAAAATTCAGTGAGTTCCATACAACCTTCCTTCTGTAAGGTGTCCATGAAAAAATATTTCCACCCGAAACGTGTCTGATGAAGCCTGATGATAGAAGTAGTGCCCAGTATGGTTTGGCGGAATCTCAGTACCTTCTCACCCATATTGATTGTCCAGTTGGGAGTGACAGTAATAGTGGAGTTTCAGAAGATAGTACACTGATTTCGGAACAGTACCTCAGTGTTTCATGGTACTCATATTTCAACTTCAAATAAATCAAATGCGAGTATGGTAGTCGTCAAAACGATATTCGATTCTAGATTCTATAACACTCGGTTTGAATATTCAGGTCACTTGATATTTGGTTCATTTTTGAGTCTATGAGAATGGAATGTCCAATTATTTTTCAAGAATTGATTTTCATGTTTCGAAGAGCTCAAAAGCAGTGGAGATAGTGCAAATTCTTGAACGAACGAAATCATTGATTCATTAATTATATAACCACTATGATTAATATGAAAATACTGCTGAATATTGAATTATACTGTCAGAAAACGGAAGTCTTGCGATAGTTATATCACATCTATATTCACTAATTTTGGTAGAAGCACATTTTCCATAGAATTAATTTTAAAACATACCAAAACTGCCATATCACTACATAGTCTCAGTGGAAATTGGATTCACCACTCACAATAGTAAGGTGTTTCTGGAATAAGGTGCTGAAGATTGTGGAACTTCGAGGGAATCATAGACAGCGTCAGAATATAATTCATGACTATCCACTGAGACGCCGAGCTGCTTACCATGATGGTTAGTTGTGGAAACTTCTTTTTGATGCTTTGTTTGGCGAATCTTAATGGCCTTCCATGAAAATGACCAGAAAATCGTCTCTTGATATTTCCAACTCAGAATGAATGAAGACATGACGAAAGTTCACATTGGATCTGAGAACATGATGTATTGCTCGGAAGTTTTTTTATATTTTTTCACGAGAGACTCATCACTGAGGAGAGTGTTGGTTTCTAACGTTGAGGCGAAACAACAATTGCCGAAAAGTCGTTCATGAAACCCGAAATCCAGTGCTTGCCTCCGAAACTGACGTAATTAAATTGTAGAGGGATTGTAGACAGGAGATCAACACAGTCTGCTGTGACCCTTGGAAGCATATTTGGAGCGAAAGTTATCATTGGCCATCAGACTGGGGATGCTACACCCTGATAAAAAAATAAATTGACCGTACCAAAAATCCCGTTGAGAGAAATGCCTGCTTCTGTTAGTTGTGATCTATGTGAGATCATCGTATCTATCCATTAGGAGAAGAATATATTTCACATATGAATCAGCAGTGATAGCTAAGATTGGTGTTGCTCACGCTCCAGGGATAATTTAGATATACCTTCGACTATATATACGAGAAGCCCTAGTCTCATGGTATAAACTTACCAGAATAACTGAAAATGATTTCTGACTTTGGAAAGATGTCATATCAGACACTCCCAGCTTTTTCGCTGAACATTTTCATCTACACGAATTTATCTATATGCGACAAGAGCAAATGTTCCATTTGTAAATAAATACATATGCAAATGAAAATTGCAGATTTTCACCAAAAAGAGTTGAAGGACATAGACTGGTTCATGATCGCTACAACAGAAAAAAACTCCAGTACCAGAAATTGTTTTGAATGTTACCTTCACGAATGTTCGTTATCACTGTCTGGTGGTTCTCCAAGTATTTTTGGATATGGTGAATTGGTAGTGCTCAAACATGCTGTACAATCTTTCGGTTCATGAGGAAAGGAGCCAAATGGTTGTCCAATCCCAGATCGCATTGCGGGCAGATCAGAAGCACCTACCTTTAGGATTAGAGTAAATCAGTTGAGGGAAATCGCGAAGTGCTGGCAATGTATTTCTTATATATTTGATAAGCTACTTGGAACCCTGTTGGAGTACGCTGATTGATTTCCATGTTTTTTCGTTTTTTTGGGAAACTTAAAGAATCCCAGGCAAAAATCCACAAAACGCTGATAGTTACTGGTGGTTTTAAGAAAAACTAAGGAGTTGACGAAGAGTGGGGAGGTGTTTTGAACTATAGATAATTTACTCGATCAGATATAATAATAGGAGGCATAATTACTATGCGGGGTTGTTCTCATGAAGAAGCTTTCAATGAAGATGAAAACGAAGTCCAAATTCCAATAACAGAAAATTCCTATAAACCGAAAATAGTGATGTTGTGAAGGTTGCGGTTATTCAATATTTTGAGTTAACAATATCTTTGGCGAAATTCCATTGTTCCTGAGAAAATTTAGTAAATGTGATATCGACCAAGTTTGGTGTATCGATAGAAAGGGAATCGTTACATGGATAGCACTCATCAACCTCCTGTTGAACCATATGAATGAGAATCATGCAGCTGGACTCCTGGAGGCCTCGAATGCTCATACCTGTGATGACTCTCAACTGTTCAGCAGGATGACAACAAAATTTTTCGTAATTCTACCATCCGAATAACACATATTTTATCATCATTCTCAGCGGAGTTTCGAAAAGAATTTTCCCAATTGAAATGGTTTGGAGCATCTTGAAGTGCACGTCCGCACGCTCGCATGACCATGGAAATGAGTTTTTTCCAATTCTAGGTACTGACTCATCGGCAGGAGTATGAAAGAATATTAATGAGGACTAGTTTTTTTGAGTTTTGAATCTTCGCAAGGTTGCGCTGTAATCTTCATGAGGAGTATGTGTTCATCACAGACGTTTATTGGAAGTACCCCGAGTAGTACTCCTAGTTCCGTCTCCAAATCGAATTTGATAAAAGCAAAGTCTGCTCGATTTTTATATGGACCAGATATTGATTGGATTCTGCCACAACTACACCCATTGGAACTATCCAATTGAGTTCTCCAACACCTTGAGTTGAGACAAAATATAATATGTAATCGAGTATCGGTGGATTGTTGGCATGATTTCATGGTTTCTATAACTGATGTCAACAATGCCGTTGGGAAATCATCATCGGACTTCTGATAAAGGTTCCATTTCCCGCCACAGCTGGAATGGTTTATGTCAGTTCAGTTCTGGGCCACTGTCAGAGCTTCAATTCCAGAGTGGAAAAATATATTTGATCAATGGGTTTGGCTCCGAGAGTACTAAGTGGTTATTGGCTTGTTACATGAAAACTAATGGTGCAATCTAGATATATTCGAAAAAAATGAGCTCTAGCACGACTCGATCGGATCATTTGTAACGGAAAAAAACAAGAAAAACAAGAGAAAATCTGCGTTTTAATTGAATTTACAACATCGCCATTTTTCAGATTTTCAAGCAGGCTCTCCACGACATAGTATTGATAGATATGTACTGTACTTTAAAAAAACTAAAAAACACGCTTTTATAGAAAACCAAACTAAAAAAATAGAAAATGAGAAAAACCTTTATTTTATTCAAAAAGAAAAGCGTGGGGCGCATGGTATCGCCTTGTCCAACAATTACCTGTGATCTGGGACACTTCTTAATTTACTGCCCTAGGTGTGTAATGTACTATATAATTATTGATACCATGCACCCCACGCTTTTTTTTTATAATTTTTATTTTTTTTTATTTTCAGTTTTTTTGTTTCGTTTTCTATGAAAGCGTGTTTTTTAGTTTTTTTAAACTATTATTTATTTCCTACTTTTAAGTTTGGTAAATTTATAAAAGCGTGTTTTTTTAGTTTTTTTTAAACTATTATTTTTATGATCTCATCAAATTAGTATATTGTCATCGGTCCTCGATAAATCTACAAAGTTTAAATGAAATCTGATCGTTTAAAGTGGGTCAAAATCGCGCCCAAAGGAGTCGGTTACAAACAAACATACAAGTGAAGCTAATTTTTTTTTTTTTTTTAAAAAAAAATTTGGCCTATAACCTTTTGACTGTTTAAAGTGGGTCAAAATCGCGCCCAAAGGAGTCGGTCACAAACAAACATACAAGTGAAGCTGTTACAAACAAACATACAAGTGAAGCTAATATAAAGCGTGTAAAAATCAGGCACTGTTGGATAATTTGTTTTGGCATCATGCAATCTGATTTTTTTCAATGCACTCCATTGTAGCGGACCTGGATGCGTTACATGTGGTCCGATTCCAATTCTCCAAGAATATTTCGAAAGTAGAAGTATAGTACTACAAAATCCCCCATTTTGCGTTGAATTGCTGCGGAATAGGTGAGAAATACTTGCAAACATGACCGAAAATGGGCGAAGGCATGAAATCGGCTGAGGAGTGGGGGTATAGCAGCAGAGTCATAACGGGCGCAGAGCTTCCCGGCGTCTGCTGCTCTATCCCCACTACTACTCGCTTGCCCATTTTCGGTCATGTATTTTTTACGTAATTTGAGCATTGAAACGCAAAAAAATATTTTGTAGAACTATACTTCCACTCTAGGAATCTCCTTGGAAAATTGGAATCGGACCACCTATGACGCATCCAGGTCTGCTGCAATGAAGTGCATAAAAAAATTCAGATTGCAATCATGCCAAAACTGATGATGATATAGTACATATCAATCACTACTATGTGGTGAGTACTCTGCAACACAACTCAGATACATAATTATTTGAAAAAACTAAAAAACACGCTTTTATAGAAAATCAGACTAAAAAAATAAAATAAAAAAAAAATTTTTAAAAAAAAGCGTGGGGTGCATGGTATCGCCTTGGTGTGTAATGTACTATATAATTATTGATACCATGCACCCCACGCTTTTATTTTAATAAAATAATTTTTTTTCTTATTTTCTATTTTTTTAGTCTGGTTTTCTATAAAAGCCTGTTTTTTAGTTTTTTCAAACTATCATTTATTTCTCACTTTTTAGTGTGGTTTATTTATAAAAACTATTATTTTAATTATTTTTTTGCAAATTAAAAAATGGAATAATCTAATCAAATAAGGTATTCATAATCTTCGACCCCAAAAACCCCCACATACCAATTTTGAATAGAATCAGACCATAATCACAAAACTCGGCCGCCATTTTGAAACCGCTATCTTGAATTTTTTAATATTCACAAAAGAATCATAATATTCGACCCCAAAAACACCCACCTACCAATTTTGAATAGAATCAGACCATAATCACAAAACTCGGTCGCCATTTTGGAGCCGCCATCTTGAATTTTCCAATTTTGTCAAAAAAAACATAATTTCCGACCACGAAAACCCTCAGCTACCAAATTTGAAGAGAATCGGACCATAATCACAGAAGTCGGTCCGCCATTTTAAAGCCGCCATCTCGAATTTTCCAATTTTTACAAAGGAATCATAATATTCGACCCCACAAACCTTTACATACCAATTTTGAATAGAATCAGACCATCATCACAAAACTCGTCCACCATTTTGGAGCCGCCATCTCGAATTTTCCAATTTTGACAAGAGAATCTCCGACCACAAAAACCCTCGGATACCAATTTTGAAGCAAATCGGAACATAATCACAAAACTCGTACGCCATATCAGAGCCGCCATTTTGTTCTTTCTTCACACAAAAATTTCCTAATGCATTGTCACCGGAATAATGTACACCTGCCAAATTTCAAATCATTCGGACGTCTGGAAGTGGGTCAAAATCGCGCCCAAAGGAGTCGGTTACAAACAAACAAACAAACAAACGTACAAGTGGAGCTAATATAAAGCGTGTAAAATTTGTCGGATTATGTTTTTTTTCTATTTGGTTTTTCTGTTTTTTTTCGTTACTAATGATCCGAACTAGTCGCGCTAAAGCTAGTTTCTTTGCATTCAAATCATCTACAATTCGTCCATTGAAAGTATCGTGATTGCTTGATTAGTTTTCGAATTACAAGCCAAAAACGATAGAAAAAAATGCTTTTTAATGTTTATAACAAATCAAACAATGGCACTTGCGTGTAGAAAACATGATAGACTATAACTACGATCCGTCTTCCGAATGATGGCAGAGTTGGTTTCCTGGTAGTATTTTTGTCAAAGAATCAATAGAGCAGAAAATCTCCATCGATTGGCCTATCAATTCAACTGTGTCTCTGTTTGGTCAAACTATCAATATATGCCAAAAAGTTGGAATTTTTATGAAAGCCTTGTTGACTTGTGGGTCAGACGCCAAATGCATTTGGCATATTCTCTAGTTTGTGAAGATCATAACTGAAATTGAGAATTGGGATCGTCCATTATATACAGAAATATTGATGGCAGTTCGATGGTGATTGAGGTTTGTAATTCATCAATCCGAGTAGAAAATCAGTGCCGATCAGAAAAGCAGTGCCGATGTGTTTCAAGTGGATTTCAATAGAAATACTACCCATTGGGTACGTCATCACAACAAGACTTTTAAAAATAATGATCAATTTTTGCCGTATCATGGTCCTCAGAACACAAAATAACCAATAATTCGAAAGTTTATATTTCTATTCATATGGGATATAACAACATTTGTTAACAAATTCGAAGCCACATTTTCCAACTGAATGAAATACTTTTCGTCAATGCCTCAATATATTTTGAAGATGGCCATAATTGGTCCATTAGTTTGAATTCTGTCTATATTCCTGTGTGCTGCTTTTTTCGATTTATTCTGAACAAATAGAAATATAGGAAAGAATTTATGAAGACTTGAATCCTTCTCCAACTTTTGATTGGAAAGTCTGAGGTTTAGTGCAAAAATAGAAATGCTCATTTTGTATCCAATGAAAATTCTCCACGCATGATTCGCTAGCTTGATAGATGTGAATTTCAGAATGAATAAACAAATTCTAAAATCAATTTTCCGACGATATGCGCCATCGGTTCTTATCAAAATGGGAGACTTCCACGTGGTTCTGAACCCTAAATCGTTAATCCGAGTTGTTGTAACCTCGTAGACTGAGGCTATTTATATTTATTCAAGCTCACCCTAGTTTTGATGCCGAGGGGATTATGTATTTCAATGATTTCTTGACCCAACACCAAATCATTGATCATAGTTCTTTCGGAATCTTCAGTTTTCAGTTGAACTTTGTTCTCTCACGGATACTGTGAGAATGGGTCTGAGTTGGTCCAACCTCTTTGCAGTTTCCTCCGGAAAACCTGTAATAATTCGAGAGTCTCATTATGTTTCAGTCTGCAATAACATATTATGAGGAGAGTGAAGATATATCTCACAGAAGAGATAGGATATATAGTTGAAAACGAACATTCTGTAGTCGAAGATGTAATCTAAGTAACATTTTTTATTTTTTGAATCATAATTTTTTGAATGGTACACAAAATCGCACATTATTTCTTTTCCATATTTTTTCATATTATTCATTGTGCTACACATTTGCATAAGGTAATATAAAAGTTACATATCTGGTAATGTCAGATATAAGTACATTATAATTGCCTCTTAAGAAATGAATATAACATTTAAATAATAGTAATTAAAATTCAAAAAGGAGCATAATTCTGAAAATGTATTCCTGAATTGATAGGAAACCATATAAAATGTATATTCTTCAGTACCAATCAAGGGACAGCAATTAAGTAATAGGCAAGTTCAGTTTGGGAGCTAATTATCCAAATAATTAATTGTTTGATCAGAAAGGATTATACAATTACTTCCAAATTTATTTCGTAGCATTGATGAATTGTTTCATTCCCTCTTGAAGATAAATTTAATTTTAATATTTCTAGTCCAATTGACATTAAGTTATACAATTCGGCCAATATAAAAATTCATTTTTCCGCATGGCTTTTTTAAAACAGTCTATAGATAGGTTTGTAATATATCGAGTAACGTGTTGTTTGTTAGTGTTGATTTTTAGTTCTGTTTTTGAGTGCATATATAGTAGGGATTGGTGAATAAATAGTTTTTCTATTTCATATAAATCAGCTACTTGATATGGTAGAGTTGTAGAAAAGAGTCTGATTTTCTTCATACATATTTTGATGAGACTATTTTGTGTAACTCAAGAATTTTTCAGGGCATTATAACTGATTACTTCAGGATTGTTCATATAATATCTTAAGAGAGATTCTACAAATGAATTATAAATCAATAGTATACGTTTTCTGTTCAGAATGTCACTTAGTAGATAAAATGCATGCATCAGTCGTCTGAGTTTTTGCAATGTAAGTTGCATGTTCATTCCACTTCAGAAATTGGTCATGAATGCTTAGATTATTCTTCCTAGGTTGATATACGCTATTCAGGCTGAAGGTTATGAATTCATTCTATTGGAAGTTGAGGCTGAGCAAACTGTGATTTAGCCATATATATATATATGGAGGTCATACTATTCTCAGCTTTTCTATACAGCACGTCCCAAGAATCCCCTTTGAAAACGATTGCCGTATCATCTGCGTAAGTAACTAACTGCCCTTGAAATTCTGTTAGATGTGCAATTTCATCGATATAAACTAGGAACAGTACAGTACTGTTTCTTGTGGTACTCCGATATTCATTTTGAGTGGATCACTCAGTGTATTTTCAATTTCGACTCTCTGGATTCTGTCTGTTACATACGCTTGTGATAGTTTCAATGCGAGACCTCTTATACAAAGCCTATTTACCCTATCCAATAGCATATTTTGAGGAACAGTATCAAAAGCTTTGGCTAAATTGAGAAACACACCCATGCATTTTCTTGACTTGTCCAAATCCACCACTATCTCCTGTATACGATCTATAACCGCATTTTCTGCGCTAGTATTTTTTTTAAGAAACTGTCTATCTGTCATTGGTTCCAAAAGTTCATCAGTCTATTTTTCATGTTACTTTCTTAGCGCCAAAGGGAATGTTGAATCACAAACACGAATGAGTAAATGCCTTGCCAAAGGGTACTACTATTCCAGTAATAACAATGTTTTTTTTAATAAACAGTACATATGTACTTGTAGAAATAGTTGAACAAGGAAAAAACAAAACAATAATAATTCTAATGATAGTGATCAGTAATTCATCATAAAATATTCACCAAGAATAATAGTTTTTTTTTTTTCAACTTCCTCTTTAATTGATGCACAACTTTTATAAATGTATCTTGGAAATGATTTCTAGGCGAATATTTACGAAATGCCAATTTCCGTTGACAGTGAATTCCGTTCTGTTTATAAAACTATAAGTGCATGTTCTATGAGTGTATATAGAATGAAGTGTCAATATATTATATCTCACAAATAATTTCTTACATGAGAAGCTTTAAGGAATGCGCGCCACCATTCTGATAACTGATTTTATTATGTAAAATAAAAACGTTTTAACTTGAACAACTATTTACAGAAGATCATCCATCCTCCAGAACTTGTGCGAAATTCCTGAATAACACAAATTATTCAATCGTCTGCTGAAATATATGCAATGACTTTTCCAGTTGATATTTTCATCAATCACCATTGCCAGGAAGCAAGTTTCCTTTGTATTGCCTATCGATGAGTTATTGACGCAGAATGTTATTAGTAAACAATTTTTTCAAGATTTGTTTGTGTTCTAGAGACATTCAAGCTCCACCACTAATGTATTTTGCTTGAAATTTCAGATTCCTGTTGTTTTAATTTTGTCCCTGTACGACATTATTGAAGAGATATCTTCAGCATACATCGCTCCATGGAATTCTGCTGAGAATTCATCAACATCGTTGGTATACAGAGTGCCACTTTTTTAATGGGATTGTATTGGTAACTTTTAAACCATAAGAGTTAGAAGGTCGGTCAAATGGAGAAAAAGTTGCATTCATAGAAGCATTGTCAAGCAGTTCAAACAAATCGAGATTATCAGGGCCGGTTATTGAGATATCATAAGAAAAGTTAATTCTGTCATTTTGATTTTTCTTTTTTTCCCACTTTATTTCGAATATTATCAAAAAATGTCACGGAAGTTTTTTATTCTACAGTAAATTATCCTCAATTTGACATGATAAGATTTCGCATCCGACGTTTCGTACGCTCTGGGCCACCCTCAACCTATTTTTTTTCTATACGGACCTGCATATTTTATGACACTTTTCGAAATAACTTTTAACAATGAATTCAACGATATATCATACAATGTCATTCAAAGTTGATTTTCAGGTGATTTGACCCTTATCCAAATTTCTTTTGGGTCGGATCTGTATTACATTTAGGTACCTTTAGTTTAATTAACAACATGCAATAAATTTCGATAAGAAAATCAACTTACTCATCTTCAACTGAATGGAACGTAACATAATCAAAGCAAGAAACAAGTAATAATTATTTACAAATTTCAAGAGGTGAAAAACCTAATTCATAATAATTAAACGAAACTATCATTTAATGAAAGAAAAATCAAATGATTATTCGAAAGTAAATAATGAAGTAAGTGTTCGAAATGTCCACCATTTTGTAAAATGCACTTTGCGGTTCTGGAACCCATACTTCTTATACATTTGCTTATTTCGTCTCCTTGAATACCTTCCAATACATTCTCAATCTTCTCGCGAGGAATCATTATTGTTGGATTTGTCATTTGTTCCGTCGAAACAAACTACAGAATCGAACTTTATTTTGAGATCATTACGATATAATTTTTGCAAGGCTTGGTATTCAAATTTAAAATCATTGTATTCGCGTCTCTTGACTATTTTATTTACAGCAGTTTTTTGATAAATTGCATTCACTGGCCACAGTTCTCGATTTTTTTCTGGTTCAATTGAATTTGGGTCAGAACATTGATATCGTTGATAGACTTGTTTTTCTTACATACACACAACTCTAGGTTTATTGAATGTATTATTTTCAAGTAGTAGGCGTGGATAAAAAAGAACATAC